>CAUYRH010094106.1:0-27058 GCA_963574655.1 Perodicticus potto
AGACACCAAGGCACAGGTGTCTCCTCAGCAGTTGTCCAGCCTTTTTGGCTATTGGAGCCTCTGGTGGGCGTTGTAGGTCCCCCTCCTTGCCTGTCATCCAGCCCGCTGGTTCTTCAGCTGGCTGCCGCAGCACCAACACCACCAAGGAGGAGGCGGCAGGTCCGCCAGCTCCGCTGAGCTGGCTAGGGTGCCCGCCTGGCTAATTTTTGATGCGGTTCGGCCGGGGTCGGTTTTGAACCCGCCACCCTCGGTATATGGGGCCGGCGCCCTACTTGCTGAGCCACAGGCGCCGCCCGAGACTGGGAGATTAAACAAAACAACGTGCACAGAGGAAAGTGAGAAGTTTATGAGGTCCCCACAAAGAAAAGCACCAGAATCCAGTTAGCAGGCAGTCTTCGATTATTTTAAGTGAACAAATAAAAACCACAAAACTCTCAAAATAAACAAAATGAGGATGGATAGCCCTGTGAGATATGTTGATTCAGAACAGACTGATAGACAAGTAAAGTTAAAAATTCAGAAACATATCCAAGTGTATTTTTAAAAGTTAATAAGCAGGCTAGGCGAGGTGTAATCCTAGCACTCTGGGAAGCCAAACTGGGTGGATTGCTTGAACTCAGGAGTTTGAGACCAGCATGAGCAAGAACAAGACCCCATCTCTACTAAAGATAGAGAACTAGCTGCCTGTAGTGGTGGGCTCCTGTAGTCCCAGCTACTTGGGAGGCTGAGGCAAGAGGATCGTTTGCGCCCAAGAGTTTGAGGTTACTGTAAGCAATGATGCCAGTCTACCCAGGGTGACAGAGTGAGACTCTGCCTCAAAAATAAAAAATGAAAAAAAAAAAAAATTTGATAAGGTATAAAAATTACAGTGGGAATAATATCATGAGTACCGGTATTTGGGAAATGGAAATTCCTCTCAAAATCATCATAAATGGACGTCCTCTTTACAGCCTATAGTAAGAAAAAGGTCAAATGAAACTTACTTAAGTTTAACTTAAACTCAGTAAGTTAAAATTTTCCAAAAAATAACTGGGCAGAGAAGAATGAGAAGAATTTACCAAATGGGAAAGCCTGACTGATGATTGGTCAAGACTCATGAGATGAAAAAATAATGGTTCTGTAACAAGGGGTCCTGGTTAGAGCTGCAGATAAAATCATACATCACACAAGACAGAACATTGGTGACGAGGTTTTGTGTTTTTCTCTGTACCCCTAACAGCAATGTGAGTCAGCTAAAATATATGATTGTTTGGGGTAAGGCAGTAGCATATGAAAAATATTTTTAGGTAGATGTGGGCAGCATGATCTATTTAAGGGAAAGTGTACATAGGAAACAGATCCAGAGGCTTTAATAAAAATCTAAGTCACTCTCAGCGCCTGTGGCTCAACGGGCTAAAGCACCAGCCACGTACCCCTGAGCTGGCGGGTTCGAATCCAGCCCAGGCCCGCCAAAGAACAATGAAGGCTGCAACCAAAAAATGGCCGGGCATTGTGGCGGGCGCCAGTAGTCCCAGCTACTTGGGAGGCAGAGGCAAGAGACTCGCTTGAGCCCAGGAATTGGAGGTTGCTGTGAGCTGTGATGCCACCACTCTCTATCCAGGGTGACAGCTTGAGGCTCTGTCTTAAAAAAAAAAATCTAAGTCAGAGCTCATGAATACAAGTCAAGAAAAAAGATTTTAGAAGGTAGAATAGTTTCTATTAAGCGATGCTCACAATTAGCCTGTTAAGAAAGTGGGCTGCTCCGTAGATTGCTGTGTTCCCAACTTGGGTTAATAGGTTAGTCTATGGAGTCTAATGGAGCTAGCTGTTCAGTATCTTCAGAGGAGCTGGGGAGGAGGCATTTGAGGTGAAGGCCATGGAAAGATTGTTTATGGAGACCTGTGGTACCTTTGAAACATTCAATGTAAAATGTATAAAATCAAAAGATAAAATGAACAATCCCTCATCCATAGAAACAAAAATTGTAAGAAACTTCTCTCAATTATTCTCAGATAAAGCACTGAAATTTATTAAGAATTCAGCTATTTGAAAAATATAATAAATGAGCTTGATACAATGAACATAGATTCAACCTGTGGTATTCGTCATATTTTGGCATATACAGAACAGTGAAAATAATCTAGCTGTGAGAAAGTTTTTTGGTGACAGATTCTCACTATGTCCCCCTCAGTGGAGTGCAGTGGAGTCACAGCCCACAGCAACCTCAAAAGCTTGAGCTCATGAGTTGGAGACTGGCCTGAGCAAGAGCTAGACCAAGACACCACCTCTACTAAAAATAGAACAATTCACAGGTTGTTGTGGCGAGCACCTGTAGTCCTAGCTACTTGGGAGGCTGAGGCAAGAGTATTGCTGTAGCCCAAGAATTTGAGGTCGCTGTGAGCTGTGACACCAAGCACTCTATTGAGGGTAACAAAGTGAGATTGTCTCAAAAATAAATAAAAGCTGTTCAATACTTCTAATAAAAATTATAATCTTTTAAATTAAAAGACAGTGATAAAATATCACATGAACATTATGTGATGCTTTTAAGAATATCTCAGAGAAATGAGATGGCTACAAATTCTTGTATTAGAATAGATGTGCACAATTCAAGAGTTAGATTTCCAACCCAGGAATAAAAAAAAAAAAAAGAAACAAAAGTTAAATGCAAGTAAAGCAGCACAATGTAAATTTTAAAAATTTAAACATTATTTGAAATGTAATAAAAACTGAATAAAATAAAATTATTGATAAAACAGAGCTACTGCATGTTGATAAAAATTAAGAAAGGACACAAATTAAGAATAACTAGATAATCATAAACATATTTGACAGAGATATCTAATAAAACCTCTTAGACTAATACAATCCACCTTGCCCTCTCTATAATATAGAATACCAAAACTGAATTCTTTTAAAATAATTATAACCTAGAAAAAAACCATAAGTAACTTTTATTTTTTTTTTTTATTTTTTGAGACAGAGGCTCACTATGTCACCCTTAGTAGAGTGCCATGGCGTAACAGCTCACAGCAACCTCAAACTCTTGGGCTCAAGCGATTCTCCGGCCTCCAGAGTAGTTGGGACTATAGGTGTCCGCCACAATGCCCAGCTATTTTTTTTGTTTTTTTTTCAGTTTTTGGTCAGGGCTGGGTTTGAATCTGCCACCTCCAGCATATGGGGCTGCGCCTTTGAGCCACAGGCACCGCCCCCAGCTATTTTTTTGTTGTAGCTGGCATTGTTGTTTGGCAGGCCCAGGCTGGATTCGAACCCATCAGCACCAGAGTATGTGGCCAGTGCCCTAACTGCTGACCTACAGGCTGAGCCAGCCCCTTATTCCCTTGAGCTATGGACTTATCCCCTGTATATTCTGAAGGGGAAAGAGAATGGATGAACCAAGAGGGAGCTAGAGATGATGGAGAAGGATGGAAGATGCTGCCAGATGGAGAGTTGTAGTACCCATCTCTTGGGGCCAGCAGTTGTCCTCGCTTTGCATGAGGCCATGCACTTTAGACAGGATAAAAACTGAGAAGCTCCTGGGGAGATACTTCTACAATCCCCCCTTGGCCACCCTTGCCAAGAAAGTCAGCCAGCATTGTGTGATATGAAGCCAACACAATGCTAAACAGGTACCCATCCCTGCTGCCTGGGATTCAGTATTATGGGGTAGTCAGTTTTGAAGATGTGCCCAGATGTGGATGGAATCAGTACTTTCTAGTTTGGGTCTGCACATACTCGGGATAGGTAGAAGCCTTCCCCGCCAGGATAAAGAGGGCTCGTGAAGTGCTAAGAGTGTTGCTCAGAGAAATCATCCCACGGTTTGAGTTGCCACTCAGGATCAGATCCGACAACAGCCTGGCTTTTATAGCAGAGATAGTGCAGATGACAGCCAAAGCCCTGAATATCACCTGGAAACTACATGTGGCTTATAGGCCTCAGAACCTGGGCAGGGTAGACTGCATGAATAAAAGCATAATTACACAGGCACTTAGAAGCCCTAGAAAGAGTAGCAAAGAAGATTTCCACTTGGGTAATTAAGTGTGCTCCAGTTAGTCTTTTTGTGACTGTCCACCCTTTCTCTCCAGGAGACCAAGTCTGGGTCAAGGACTGGAACCTAGTTCCCCTCAAATGAAAGTGAAAGGAACCCTGCACCATCATCCTAACCATACCCACAGCAGCAAAACTGTAAGGGATCCCCACTTGGATCCATCACAGTAGACTGAAGACCTTCATTGCCCCTGTGGGAAGTAAAAACAGATCTGGCCAACCCCTGCAAGGTAACTCTGAGGCAGTCAACATGTTCTGCTCCAGCAACAGACTGGGAGCTGGCTGGTCTACTAATGGCCAAATCCTGAGGAAATTCCTCACGGATCTTGTCTTAATTGCACTTTGGGGAAGGGGGAGGAGGAATGTGATCTGTGCACCCACACTACTAAGGTAAGACAAAAGGTGACAATGACCTTGCTCTTTTATAGCTTTTGAGTGCGAAGGCACCCACAAGGGAACTTGCACTCATAATAAAACACAATATTTAATATATGACACAGCAAAGTGAAAATCCATATGTAAGTTACAACCCCACAGAGCCCCCCACCACGGTATAATTTGAGGCTTGGGTGGAGGACACAGGAGTGTCACAAATCATGAAGTCCAAATGCTGGTCCAAACCAGGGAAATAGGAAAGCCCAGCCAGGTGACTCTGAAGTTTGATGACTGCAGCACCATGTCAAGGCACTGTGGTGAAAGGAGTTGGGAAAGAAGCTATAGGACAGATCAGAAATACTTGTATGCTTTACATTTCGTAGGAAGGTGGTGTGAGGTTGAATGTGAATGATGAGACAGTTGTCAATCAAAAAACTGCATCACAAGTGTACTGTATGAAACACTACTGGCTCGTACAGGAGCAAACTGATAGTGAGACCACAAATTAAAAAACATGGGTCTCAAAGTGGGGAAGAGGATATTGGGGAAACACAAGGTCTAAAAGAACAAGTCTTCTCACAGGAGCCCAAGGACTCTCCTGCAAAGCCCTCCTGTGGTGACTCAGCTCTTCGGAATTTGTAGAAACTTGACTTCCTGAGACCTTGAAACTAATGCTTGCTTCCACTTCTGTAAAAGCCAGCACCCACCTCCTCCAGCTCGATTCAAACTGACTAATGAGAAGGGTACCCTGGGAAAAGGAACCCTTGGCTGGCAATGAAAGGGAAAGAACAGAGCCAGCAGAGGAGCTTGGCCATTTTTGGACTTTAGTCTGTTGTGACTGCCAGCTGAAATACAGCCCTGCCTCTTTTAAACACAGATGTTTGGGTGTTTCTTTCTCTTTATTGGGCCTTGTTTTCCTGCAACACTATGAACTTGACTGCTTTAGATGCCCCATGTAAGTGGAAATGTACAGTATTTGTCTTTTCATGTTGATTTATTTCAATCAGCATATTGTCCTCAAGGTTTATCCCTGTTGTAGTAGGTGTCAGAATTTCCTTCCTTTGTAAGGTTGAAAAATATCTCACATTGTATGTATATGCAACATTTTGTTTATCCATTCATCTATCAATGTGCACTTGCGTTGTTTCCACCTTTTGGCCATTATGAATAATGGTGCTACGAATATGGGTTTGAGGGCATACACATTTGCAACTGGTTTATTTTACTCAGTTTAGTTTAATAGTCAAACATATTGTTACCTATATAAAGGGTTCATTCATTGTTTTTAGTTGACCACGGAACTAACTGATCGGAGACGCAGAGGCAGACACCGCACACAAAATGAATGAGAAGGGATGACTGAGGCTCGCTCGGGCACTCAGTGACAACCCACATTTATTGGGTGTTTTTATACACACTGATCAAATAAAAGTATAGAAATAGAAAAAGGAATGAATAATGATGAAACAGTAAAAGCTACCATGAAAATTCTTTGTTCAGCACAGATGCTGCTGGATACATATATAGTTAATCTAAATCGAGGACACTTTGCTCAACACTTTGCTCCAGGCTTAACCGCAACAGCGCCTGGCTGTCTGATTAGTTCCCTAAAGCTTGCAAAATGACAATTTGCTAAAAAGAGAATAGGACAGAATACCCTTTCCTGTAACCTCTACAAGTGCCTAATCCCCAGCTTCACCCTGTGAAGCCCTCTGGTTACTTTCCTTTCTGTGAACATCTAACTCATTGTTCTTACTACCCCTGGCATGTCCACAGAAAAAGAAGTTTTTCCATCTTAGGGCAACATTCCTCAGGGAGCACCTGAGGCCATGTCACTTGCTTTGGCTAGGGGCCCAGTACCCCTCCAATTGTTACTGCTGAGTGGTATTCTATTCTGTGAATGTACCAGTTTCTTTATCCATCCATCAGTTGTTGGATATTTGGGTCACTTCCAGCTTTAAAGATTATGCTACAATGCTATAAAACTAGAACACTTCACACAGGTCTATTTTTAATGATGTAGGATTTTTATGTTATGTGCAAATATATAAGACATTCTGAAAATTGTACTTTTTGCTAACACTCAATTAAATCTATACTTTAGACAAAAATTTTAGATTCCATTTTAAATGAGGTCTCAGAGTTTCATAGAACTTATTGGAAAGGATAAGAACAAAACATTGAAGGCTACTGATATGTTATGAAACCTCAAAATTTTTCATGAAAGAAAGTTGCAGTAATAAATAGCTGCAAAGACAAGAGAACCAGTCCTATATGAAATTAATGGGTCCCTCACCTATTCTCATCTTGATACCATTCTTGTCACCCAGCCAGGTTCATCTGCCAGCTGCCCAAGAGAAAGCCAACAACCAGAGATAGCAGGGTTTACAGCACAGAGTTTATTCTGCATAGCACTTAGTGGAGAGTGGGAAGAATTTGTCAAATCTCCTGCCCAAGAAATGGGGAGTGTTATACTCATTGTGACCTATAAGAAAAATTTGGACCCTACTTCAGACATAAATGAGATGGTGATTTATTACATCTGCGTAGGGGACTGCCACTCGAAGGAGTGGGGGGCCCCGAAAAGAAGAGCAGGCTGTTGTATATTCTTTTTTGTGCTGCGTGGCAAAGCAAGCAAGTACAGAAGCAGAATATGGCTGTTACCTCAGGGTGGGGTTACAGTATGGTGGTTGGCTCACAGGGCTACAGCATGGCAGTTGGCACGGGGACAGCTTGGGAAACTCTGCTTGAATAAGCTTTCACCATTGTTTAGCCATGGCTAGGGGTTTAAGGGAACTCAGAGAACTTCCTTGTTCTATTCTGAAACCTGTTCTCAGGATTTGCCCTCGGGGATGGGTGGAGACACCTGGGACTAAGGCTGAGACAGACTTGGATCTTTTGGGGGTCTCTTGGTTTATCACATTCCCCACTGGTCTTTTTGGGAATCAAATCCTTGATTCATCTGTGTTGCTGGAAAAGGGCAGATATTGGGTATGTATACAGGATTTTCCCATTCAGAACTGGACAAAGAACCCCCATTTTTAAGGCTCAGGTGAGCTCAGACATCAGACTCCCATCTCCAGGCACAACCCTCTGAGCCCCAGTAAGGTCATGAACAAAGCAGTTCCAAACATTTTGGGTGGCTTCATCCTGACTAAGGAGCACACACCCTAATCCCATCCCCAGACAAAAATCACAGCAAAGACCTAAAAACCTTGTTCAAGGTGAGGGGCTGTATTCATTCATTTGCTAGAACACCCCTTCAGTTTGTAAAGGTATTTTTTAATCTACGAAATCCTGGCCAAAACATCTTTTGGGCCAATTATTTACCCCTAGAAAAAGGAAACCTCTGACCTGGGCCACCTCCCTCCTTCCAGAGTCTGTTCACCTTATGGATACAGCCCCATTCAGTATGATATTTGCACTCCCTCCCCCAGACTTTCAAGGGCCAGCCAGAGCTCATTGAACCACCTGAAATGCAACACTTTCCAAGGTATGGCCCCTCTGCCAATAGCTCTGGCATTCTCCACTCCCTCTGCATGCCCCCCAGGCCAACAAAATGCCATTTTACCACTGATCTGTGGCCTGTGGGCTCAATTCTCAAATTCCTGAGACCAAAGACTCACTGAAGAAATTCCAGTAACAAAACTACAACATCTTTTCTAATGTCTTTTCATTTCCCCCCAAATCCCACATGGCCACATGGCTGCCACCAAAGCCAGAAATCAGAAGACCTGGAACTTCCAATTTCTCTCAGAATAGCCAGTGGGACAAAGTTGAAGTAGGGAAGAAGGGCACACTCAAATATTCGTTTCACCCCGTGAATGGGGGAGCAAAACCCCACATACTGTTACCCATCTAGTCATTCTCTAAGCACTCACATGCTTACAATTCCAACCCATTTCTTAACCTGGGCAGCCTCAATTTCCCACTTGAGCTGCCATGTAGCCATAGGAGGCAAACCAACACTCCCCTAGGCCCTGTGAAGGGATGTCCAACTCAACCCTCAGAGTTCTCTCAGTCACACCACATCCACACACTCTCACGCACCTCTCAACAGACCTGCCAGTGATCTAATGCCCAAGGAGTTGATCAGACTCCTTCCTCCACTAAAACTGTAGTGGGAGCCCCAGATCGATCATACCTTGCCTTAGACGTCTCCCTGTGTAGGTATCTGTTCCTGCATGCCAGTTCCTCCTGGTGTTTGACTCCTTGAAGGCCCTCTGAGGGGGTCCTTTCTCTGCCCAGCCGAGGCATCCACACAGGGAGGCCAAACTGCCTCCCTGGGGTGCTCAGTGGTTCACGTTACCCGGGCTGATCAGGGGCCCCCACGTGGGTGTCCAGAGGATTGGTGGCAACTACCAGGTGCATGTTCTCTTTAACGGTGATCTTGCTTCCTGGTCAGGGAACCAAAAAATGTTGCAGGAAGACGAGGCCCAATGGAGAGAATGAGCACACAAACACCACGTTTATAATAGGAAGGGCTTTATTAACCAGCAGGGAGTTTACAGCATAGAAGAATTCCAAATGGCCTCACTCTGATCATTGAAGGTTTTTAATCGTGAAAGGGTGCTGGATTTTGTCAAATGCTTTTTCTGCATCTAGTTACATGATTATATGGTATTTGTTTTTGATTTTGTTTATGTGGTGAATCACATTTCTTGATATATGTATGTTGAACAATACTTGTACCCCTAGGATGACACCCCACTTGGTGGACTTATTTCTTTGATGTGCTATTGAATTCAGTTTGCTAGTATTTTATTGAGGATTTTTGCATTTACATTCATAAGGAATTTTGGTGTGTAGTTTTCTTTTTTGTGTTGTGTCCTTTCCGGACTTTGGCATCAAGGTGATACTTGCTTCATACAGAGGGGGATTCTCTCCTTCTCAGAACTCTATTTTCTACTGATTTGGCTTTTTAAAAAATTTCCAATTTTTCTTCTTTTCTATGAAAGAGTCATTTGGGGAATCTCAAAATGCAGTTGAAAGCTTTAATAACAAGCTAAACCAAGGAAAAGAAAGAATCAAATGTTTGAGCTTGAAGACAAGGCTTTGGAGATAACCCAGTTATTTAAAGAGTCAGAGAAGATCATGGAAAAGTCTGAGCAATCATGGAGAAATATATGAGACTCTATGAGGCATATTAACATGTGAATTATAGGTATCCCTTAAGGTGAAGAAGAATGAGCGAAAAGCATGGAAAACATATTTGAGGAAATTATTAAGAAAAACATGCCTTACATAGTCAGAAATTCAGACATACAGATAGAAGCTGGATGTTGAACACTTGGAAGATTCATAGCAAATAGGTCACCTCAAAGACAACTTGAACAAAGGAAAAATGAAGGAGAAAATTCTATAAGCAACAAGATGAAAACATTCTATAAGCTACAAAGGAAAATCCATCAGGCCAACTGCAGACTTCTCAGCAGAAACCTCACAAGCCAGAAGGGATTGAGGACCCATCTTCAATTAACTTAAGCCAAGTTATTTCCAGCCTAGAATTTTGTAACCTGCATAACTAAGGTTCATAATAGGTGGAGAAATTAAGTCTTTTCCAGATGAGCAAACACTGAGGGAAAATGTCATGACTAGACCTGCTTTGTACAAAATTCTCAGAATAGCAATATAACAAATCAGCACAACAGACACCAACCAGGGTAAACTCACCTAAACCCCTACCCCCAAACTCACAGGTCCTACCAAACAATAGAAAAAGAAGAAAAACAAAACAATAAGGGACTATCCAACTGACTAAACAGACCAACATTCCAAATATCAATGCTATTCACTAACATGAACTGACTGAATGCTTCTCTCAAAAGACATATGCTAGCTAAATGGATGAACAAACACAACCCAAGTATCTTCTGTCCCCAAGAAGTGCATGAACTTTACACCACTAAGTTGCATACAGATTCATTGTGAAAGGATGGGAAAAAATATTCCACGGAAATGGAAGTAAAAAAACGGCAGGTATAACCATTCTCATATTAGATAAAATTGAATTTAAGCCAGGAAAGGTAAAGAAAAAGTAGATCATTATATAATGGTAAAAGTAGCTATCCAACAGAAAGGCATAAAAATCTCAAACATATGTATGTGTTCAACACATGATTTCCCAGATACATAAAATCTTACTATAGCTAAGCAAAGAAATAAATAGTATCATTGTAGTTGCTGGAGACCTCAAAAACTCACTGCTGGAACTTGATAAATCATCTAAGCAGAAAATAAAGAAATAATAGACTTGAACCAAACTCTAAATTGAATGCATGTAATGGACATTTATGGAACATTCTACCCCTAAACTACAGAGTTCACATTCTTCTCAGCAGCATGTGGGACATTCTCTAAGATCAGTCATGTTTTAGGCCACAGAACAGATCTCAACTAATTGAAAAAAATAGAAATCAAGCCATGTATCTTCTCAGACCACAGGAGAATAGATCTAGAAATCAATCACAAGAGAAACACTCAAACCCACACAAAGTCATTGTAATTAAACAACCTACTGCTGAATGATTATTGGGTCAAGAATAAAATTAAGATGGAAATCCAATCATTCTTTGAGCTGAGTGATAAAGGGGACAAAAGCTATCAAAATCTTTGGTACAAAGCAAAAGTATTCCTCGGGAAAAATCATAGCCTAAATGCTCACATTAAAAAGACAGAAAAATCACAAATTGATAACCTAATGTCACACCTCAAGGAACTAGAAAAGAAGAACAAATGAAACCCGAAGCCAGCAGAAGAAAAGAAATAATAATAAAGGTCAGAGCAGAACTAAATGAATTGGAGGGCAACAACAGAACAGAAAGTTGGTCCTTCGAAAAAACAAATGGACAGACTTCTTGCTAAATTAATGAAGAACAGAATAGAAAGGACCCAAATCAGGTCAGCCTGACATGAGAAAGGACCCAAATCAGCTCAGCCTGACATGAGAAAGGTGACTTTACAACTGATACCGCAGAAATACAAAACATTGCCCATAAATATAATATAAATTTCTATGTACATAAAGTAGAGAATGCAGGGGACATGGATATGTTACTGGAAACACAACAACCTTCTGAACCAGGAAGAAATAGAAGTCCTGAACAGACCCACAATGATCAGTGAGATCAAATCGGTAATATATAAACCTCTCAAGAAAAAATGACTCTGGACCAGATTGGATTCAGAGCCAAATTATGTCAGACCTACAAAGAAGACTTGGGTACACACAGTCCGTTATTTCTTTATTTTTCTAAATCTGTTGTTTATAGTGGATGTGTATCCTTCTTGTGGCTTGTAATGTTTAATTAAGATGTGTCTTATCTAAATATCACACAGAAAGAATAAAAAGATTAGAAATCGAAAAAAAAATCAAAGCAGTAGAAAATAAAGTTCTGAAGATGACATGAAGGATTGTAGAATTTTACCTATGTATGAAAAATAACTTGTTAGGGAATAGTTAAACCCTTTGCCTTGATCTATTTAATTTTGTCTAATTCTCTTTGGCCAAATTAAATGCTAACAGTGGAATTAATTTCAATTTCTAGTTACTTCAGGTCCTACCAATGTAACATTTTTAATTCTTACATTGAAAGAAAAATAAGCCCTGTATAGACCTCTTTTATTGAAAGGTCTGATGCTTTTGTGTTATTCTTTCTTTTGTAAGAAAATGACCATTCCAGATTCTGCTTCCTACTTTCTTACTTTCGCTTCCTTCCTTCCCTCTCACCTCTCTTCTCCTCCCCTCTTCTGCCCTGCATTTACCTCCACCATCCTCCCCTTCCCCTTGTATTTCTGCTTCCCCCTTCTCTATTTTCATCTTTCCCTTTCTCTTCTCCCTTTCCCTTGCTACTCTCTTTTCTTTGCTTCTCTTTCCTCTTCTTTTCTCCCTCTCTTTCTCTGCCCTCCTCTCTCCTCATCCTTTTCCTTCCCTTTTAATTTTTTGTTAATAGAGCTGGAATTAGAACAACAGAAAAGAATTAAGGAGAAACACATGTACTAAGGATCATCCTTTCCTGTTCCTTGGGAAAAAATAGAAAGATTCAGTCACATCTTGATGAAAAATTCTAGCCATTTAACTCTATTCTAAATTTTGTTCTTGTAACAGAGACTAAACTTTCCCCACTAGGCTCATTGTCATGGTTTATCTTATTTGGCCAGGTCATGAGTTAATTTAACATTATATGAAAAAGTCAATATATGTACTTAATCATGTTTTAATGATTAATGAACTTTTGTGTCGTAATTGGAAAACTTTATAGCTTCCACAGCCTTGTAGTTCACATACTGTAACAAGATAAATAGTTGGATGATGAGGTTAATATAGGTTAATTAATACAGGCCAAACCTTCTCTGGTTTGTTTTATTTAATTCAGAAATAACCTTAAAACAATTGAATTTGTGCAATAGTACTTATTTTCACTTTGGATTAATTTTCAAGAGATGAAACCTTACAAATGCATTAAAAGATGATTTAGTACCCTTTTCTAGCCCCATTCTTTTCTCTATTTCCAGAAGGAATAACTCCTTTAAAGTCATGTTTAAGGGAGTTAACATACCTTCTTTCTAGGTATGCTTTTATGTTTTTATTATTTATATGTGTGTATATATATATATATATTCATGAACAAAGTATACAACTATTTTGGTGCTTTTAAACTTTATATAAATGTCATCGTATTCTCTACAACTCTGTTTTTTATCCTGTATTATATTTTTTAGTTCTATCTATGTGAATATATATTCACAGATGCTATGATTTGAGTGCTTGAGCCCTTTTAAAATTTATGTTGAAAGTTAATCTAAAGCAAGGATATCGAGTGGTAGGGCCTGTAGGAGGTAATTAGCAGTCATAAGGGTTTCGCCTTTGTGAAAGAGATTAGCACCCTTATTAGATTGAGGGATTCTGTTTGTCCCTTGCCCTGTCTGCCCTTCTATGTGAGATCACCATGAGAAGGTGCCAACTTGATGTAGAGAGTAGCTCTCACCAGACACTGACTCTAGCAGCATCTGAATGTCCCAGACTCTAGAACTGTGAGCAAATCAATTGTGAGCAAATCAATTTCTGTTATTTATAAATTACCCAGTCTAGGGTATTTTGTTATCACACTAAGACAATGGGGTTCTGTTTCTTTCATTTTAAATACTCTAAATACCTAAGATGCTCTGTGCTTTAGTGAGTTTAAAAGATTTGCATTCACTTTAATCATTGACATATTTGAATTTATTTTAAACTTACCAATTTGTCTTTCCCTTGCTTCTCTCATTTTTTTATTGCCATTAATTAGATGATTGGTTATTTTCTTTATTTTTATTTTCTTCTGCTGTGAAGAGTTAAAAGCTTTTTTTTTTCCAGGTTATTTTGAGGGGACAAACAACCAAGTCAAAATTTTTGAATTTTTTATTAATATCCCTTTTGTTGTGACCCGCACCCAAAGGGTGTGCCATACACCCCTACCTTGTGCCCTTTACATGGGAACACCCCAAACTCCCCACCTCATTCCTCCAACTTGAATAGCATTAAATTTTTCTCCTATGACGGCGTGTGTTAGATCATCTCCTGGCTTTGTAATAAATTTGAGTACATTGGATACTTGCTTTTCCATTCTTGTGATATTTTATTAAGCAAAATGTGTTCCGTCTTTTCATACTGCTGAATAGTACTCCATGATATGCAGATCCTGCAGCCTGTTAATCCACCAGCAAATGGAAGAACGTACCATGCTCTTGGCTGGGAAGAATAACATTGTTAAAATGTCTATACTACCCAAAGCAATCAGATTCAATGCCATCCCCATTAAAATATCCATATCAAACTTTGCAGAACTGTAAAAAATAGTTCTTCATTTTGTATGAAACCAGAAAAGACCTTGTATAGCCAAAGCAATTTTTAGTAATAAAAACAATGCCCGAGGCATCACTGTACCAGTGTTAAAAGCTTTAAACTTAAAAATTTTTAGAAAATAAATTTTATTTCTTAGATCAACTTTAGATTATTAAAAAATTGCAAAGGTAATATAGAAAATTCCCTTATATCTCACAGTTTCCCACAACATTTTATATTAATATGATGTACTTGTTATAATTAAAACAATATTAATGCATGCTTATTAATTAAAAAACATACCTTATTTAGATTTCCTTTGTTTTACCCTAATCTCATATATATGTGTGTGTATATATATACACACACACATATAGAAACACACATACATATAGACATTATTAATTAATTTATTTGTTTTTGTCCTAGGATTTTATATTTATTTATTTATTTATTTTTGTCCTAGGATCTCATCCTGAATTAGTGCTCATGTGTCTTTAGGCTTCTTTTGGCTGTGACAATTTCTCAGCTTATGTGTGGTTTTAATGACCTTGACAGTTGCTAGTGAGGTTTTTTGTAGTATAACCCACTGTTGGGATTTTTTCCATATCTTCCTGTGATTTAACTGGAGAGATTTTGAGAGGAAGACCACAAAGTTAAAGGGCCATTTTCACTGTATCATGTCAAGGATACATGCTATTAACATTACCTCTCACTGTTGAGGTTGACCTTGACCCCCTGGAGGCTGAGGTTGTGCTTGCCAACTTTTTCCACCATGAAGTTACTCTTTTTATCTCTCCTTCTGGGGAGAAAGTCAGTATCTGCAGCCTTCAGCAGTGGGAAGTACATAAATTATACAAGATTGTTTCTTTTCCTCTACTTATTTATATATTAAATCATTTGTTTATATCAGTATGGACTCCTAGATATATATTTTATACTTTGTGTTATAATCCAAGACTACTCATGTTGTTTCTCAATTTTTTTCTGCTCTAGCCACTGGGACCTTACATTTTATTTTATTATTTGGCTGGGGCCAAGTTTGAACCTGCTATATGGGGCTGGTGCCCTACTCCCTTGAGCCACAGGCGCCACCCCTGGAACCTTACATTTTAATATGCACATTCAAGTGCAATAGTTTTCTAATGATTCTGAAAGTAACAATAGAATTTTTAGACTGCTTAACTCCACTGTAATTACTATTTTTTCCTTATTTTTGTCTAGAATTTTTCCATCCTTTTAAATGAAAACTTACTTGTTATTAAAAAAATCATTAATTAATTAAATGTTTCAAAATATTTAATAATTGTTGTGAACTCATGTAATGGTTAATTTTGTGTGTCAGTTTGGCTGGGTCACAAGATGCCCAGATGGCTGCTCAAACACTGTTTCTAAGGCTGTTTCTGGAAGAGATTAGCATGTGAACTGGTGGACTGAGTAAGCAGATGGCCCTCCACAGTGTGGGTGGGCACCATGCCACTCCTTGAAGGCCTGAATGGAACAAACGAGTTTAGGAAGGTTGGACTAACTCTGCCTGACTGGTTGAGCTGGACAGCAACCTCCTTCCCTTGGTGCTCTTGGGTTTCAGGCCTTTGGGTCCAGGCTGGAACTTTGCCATCAGCTTTCTAGTTCTCAGGCCTTCAAATGGCAACATAGGATTTCCTGGTCTCCAGCTTACAGTTGTCATATCATGGGACTTCTCAGTCTCTATAATACTGTGAAATAAATATTCATCTGTCCATCTATCAATTGACTGATCAACATAGATAGGTCTGTAGGTCTTTTATGGGTTTGGTTTCTCAGTGAGTCTCCTTTTCTTTTCTTTGAAGCCAACCCTCAAGTAATCATTTTATTAAAGGGCTGTGGATGATAAGTTCTGGTATTCTTTTTTCTTGCAATTTTTGACTGGGGCTGGGTTTGAACCTGCCATCTCTGGCATATGGGGCCGACTCCCTACTCCTTTGAGCCACAGGCACTGCCCAAGTTTGGGTATTCTTGTTGCTAAAAAATACCAAGATGTATGTGAAGCATCCCATTTTACATGAGACTTCTAATTAGTTTTGGCTGTTCTTACGCTTTGAGCAATTAATACCCACTACTAACTCTATAAGTAAAAATGATGTAAGTTGAATTAAATGCTCCATAGAAACAATGTGAAAATCAAGGGTAATAATCCTAATGAAAACCCCGATACTTAACTACCACGAATGAAAATCTTGGCCTGAATGAACTTAAGTTATTTTTTGTGTGTGTATCTATCTCAGCTCAATTTCCTTCTCACTTTCTCTTTTAATTAACTGTTGCAGTGGCTTCCTGATTATTTCTATTTCCTTCTGTCTGCCTTTTAAAATTCTTCCCTCATTCCTGCCAGGTCATTTTTTCTGAAATTAAAATGTCATTATACTACCTGTTTGACTCCTCAGACATACATCTCTTTAGGAATTCCAAGAAATTTCAGGGTAAACCAAAGCTTCTGTCCCTTTTTTATCTGCTCCTTATAAACCTTTTATATCTATTCTATTATTTCTCACCCCCACCCATTGTCTTGCCTCTGCTCGGCACCCCTTCAGATAAGCCAGACTTCTGCCTTTAGGATGTGCTGGGATATCCACACCCATGGTTATTGCTACAGGTGCCTTCACCTAGAAAACACCTGCCTTCACTTTTACTTTTGGAAAACTGACCCTGACACTGATCAGATCTCAACCTCTGAGATTAGTTGGGTCTACTGCCTGGCTCCTCCCTGAGTTCTGTTAGCACCGTGGTCCCCAGCCCTTGGGCTGGGGACCACTAGCAGTCTGTGGCCTATAACGGACTGGGCTGCACAGTAGGAGGTGAGTGGCAGGTGAGGAAGAGAAGCCTCATCAGCATTTATAGCTGCTCCCCATTGCTGGCATTACGGCCTGAGCTCCCTCTCCTATCAGATCAGTCAACACATTGGATTCTCATAGGATCGTGAACCCTACTGTAGATTGTGCATGTCAGGGATCTAGGTTGCATGCTCCTCATAAGTGTGATTGTAAGAGGAAAATCAGCCTCTCTCCCTCCCCCTTGTGCTGTTAAAAGTTGCAAAGTGATCTAACTAGTTGTCAGACAAGTCATGTCTGCCTCCCCAGCGTGGTCATGATGGCCATCACGACCCTGAGCTGGAGAGGAAAAGAAAATACCAGATGTACAGCTTGGGCAAGTATCAAACACTCAGTCCTTACAGGGCAGCTGATGTATAACTAAAGATAGTAACTTTGGGGAGAGTATAAGAACACTGTGAAACTCTCTCGAAATAAGGCAGCCTTTTAGAATAATCTCCCTATCTTCCTGGAATTCTGAATCTTGGTAAGTAAAGGACAAAACTTTAACCCATGCAAGTACTTGGCTCTTGCTTCTGGTTCAGGAACCCCAGTTACATGATGATCTGAGGTGGAACAGAGGTGGTGATGCTGGTGCTGGAACCATCTCATTGCGGGAAAAGCAGCTCAGGGGTCCCACTGATTCTGCACTATGATGAGTTGTAAAATGATATTATTATATATTATTACAGTGTAATAATAATAGAAGTAAAATGCACAATAAATATTGTACAGTTGAATCATCCCTAAACCATTCCCCTCCTCCCCAGTTCATGGAAAAACTTGTCTTCCATGAAACAACTCTCTGGTGCCGAAAAGGTTGGTGCCTGCTGTGTTAGCATTTGCCCTCAATGCATTATCTGTGTTCATGATTTACCATTTCAACAACCCGAGGATATTTTTAAGTCAGTTCTGGACCGTGTCCTATTCTTTTTTACATTTCAGGCAATTAACTTTAACAAGCAATTAACACATAATTAATAATAACAATTAATGTATAAACACCTGTAAATGTTTATTGAATAGATAAGCAAGGTGCTAGTAAAAATCAATTTTACTATTTGATAATAAAGCGTCACATGAAGTCCAGCTTCATGGTGGTTTAAAACAGTCTTCCATTTTGCTCCTGGAGTGCCTTTTGGTTCCTCTCTTTTATCTTTCTCTCTGCCTCCCACTTCTCCTACCTGAGGTCCCTAAAGCCTTCTTGGTATTTGTGTTTAAACCCCTTTGTCTATTTTTACTTTTTTTCTTCTCTTAGCTTGTGGCTCTTTCTCTATCCATTTCCATCTGAGTTTAGCCTCTGTAGAGTGGAGTGGAAGCTTTGGTCTCCTTAGTTCCTAGCAGCAGTAGATGCTCTCTCCTCTAGCCTTAGGTAAATAGTTTCTACAATTAACTCTTTCTTTACAGGTATTAACTATCTCTTAGTGAAAAAGTAGAGGGTGACTGTGCTAAAGAATATCTATCTCATTTCTCTCTCTCATCAAAGACTACTTCGTTATTCTAGATTAATGTGGGTTAGGGCCTACGTGTCCCAAGAAGTGGACGGGAATAGGGGAAACTCTATCTTGCCTCTAGCAATTTGCACAGAACCATAGAGGGTGTATACAAACTACTAAGGAGGGGGATGTTTATACATTTTGCATCTTACCCGGTATGCCTTGTCCCAAAGCATTCGTGTCACCATTAGAAGTTCACACCTTCCGCACTATCTCTCATTGGGAGAATCTTTTTCCCTAACTACAGAATTTCTCTAAGTTGACCACCCAAGGGACTGTAACAAGCTGGTCAACATAAGGGACTAGGCCTATTGTATCAATGTGTACATGTGGTCCTGTCTATGAAAATTAGGTTAACTTGAAGAAGAGGTCAATGTAGGGAGGTGGTCAGCTCTGGAGGTTCTTCTGTACTCTGCACATGCTTTAATCTGGCCCTAACTCATGACCCTTCTGAGTCAAACACTTGCATTGTGCTGTCTTGAACAGTCCTGAAGGTTTCCTTCCTCTTTTTCCTCCTGGCTGAAAGCTGGCTCTTCTCCAAGAACACTCCTTACGAGAAGGCTGTGTTTCCCTCGAGCATCTTAGGTGCCTCAGGGCCTGGCGGTGGGATCCCTGTTTTCTTTGCTTCTCACTTCTCTGCTGCTTCCACAGTGTTTTTTCTTCTTCTCCTTTGAAAACCTTGTTCCTTCAACATAGAGTCCATAGATTTTTTCATCATTACACATTTTTGTTTCTGTGATCTCTTGGTTTTATTCATTGGTGACTTTATGGCTGGCTTACTGTCTTCTCTTCTGAACCCTCTATCATCTTTCCTCAGGACAAACACATGAAGGACCCATCAAAATGTTCCCTGTTCCACCTGTGTGGGATGTGTCTCTCTCTAATCACAAAAACGGATGCTTGGTCCCTGACAGTCAAACAACGTTCTGGGAAATATCAGAACTGTGCATTTCAAAGTTCAGCTTCAGGCTCCCTGAGTTGAGCATCTCATACCTTCTCTCTTCTCACAATTCCAACATTCCCCCTCTACTTCATTCAGCTGACTTATTCTCCTGGTTCTTCAAAGAGAAAATAGATTTAGTTAGACAAGAAAAATGTTACCCTCCTGACCCTAATGCACCAGCCCAGAGGATTTGTTATCACCAGGTCTTCTTCACTTCCTTTTAGAATGGATGACGTGTCCTGCACATGTGCTGGCTTCCACTGGGGATCACACTTGTCATGTGCTGTGGGTCCTGTCTGCTCTTGATCTCTTAATACCTTTGTCTGCCTTCCACATCAGTCCTCTCCAATCCATCCTATTCCCTTTCCAAGGGATTTCTTTTTTTTCTCATAAATTTCTTCCCTTTAACTAGCTTCTTGCCAGTGGTTTACAAATATTCCTATCTTGGTTAAAACACATTTTGACACCAGATTTTCTTTCACTTCCTAATGTATGTGTTTCTTTTGCACTGAAGAGTTGCTCTCTCTATCTTCTCATCTGTCTCTATGTCTTCAACCGATTCTTTTCAGGTTTTCAATCATAACACTCCACTAACATTGTTTGTGTTAGAGGTGCTCTACTTTCCCAAATCCTTGGTCAGGTCTCTGTCCTTAATGCTGCCTCACACTGTTGTGTCAGTATTTGATACTGTTGGCCACTTTCTCGAAACTATTTTCTTTCTTAGCAACTACCACAAGACCAAAATGCTAAGAGTTCATCTTAGATTTTTCTTTCCCCATCATATTATACATTCAATTTGTCAAGAAGTTTCCTCAGCTCTGAAACACATATATCCCATCCCGTCCCATCCTATCTATTTTCTAGACCAGCTTATCATTATCTTCCCCCATGCCCTGCCCCTTCTTTCCATTTGGACTGCTACCTCTCTAGTGCCATTCCTCTTCATTTAATAGGAGAAGCAGGTAGCCTCCTTATGACTTTTCCTGCTCCCCCTAGTGCTCTTTAAATTTCATTTTGTACAAGCAACTGGAATCATCTTCTAAAACACAGATAAGATCACATCATGCCCCTCCTTAACTTTTCCCATTTGGGTTTCTGCCTGGCCAAAGAGGTAGTGATATAAACACTAGATAGATTTAAAAAATTCAGGAACAGAGGAGAACTTATGCCTCTGCTTTCAAGGAGAGATCTTCCCCAGTAAGATCTCAGAATCTCAGGCTCTCTTGTTCTAGAAAAATGCCTAGACATCTTTTTTGTGGCATTGGAACAGAAGGACTTTAGCAGCTTGAATCAAATTCTCAGAGAGGTGTGTATGCAGCTTAATATTGCCCTTGAACCAGAGACGAACCTTCAAGGAACTGTGAGGCAGCTTGACTGGGGAGTCAAGCCCCAATATAAAACCTACCACAGGGAGAGTCTTCACATCAGGAGGAACAGCAGTGATTGAGAGGTGCCGATGATGAGAAGGTGTTTTGTGGGTGGGAGATAAAGACCAAGTGCCATGACCCCATAGTGCACACACATGTTTGGCATCATGCAAAATGCTGAAGAGCGCAGACACAGCCCCAGGAGTGAGCAAGACTCTGAATTGTCTGCAATTTGGTTTCTACTATTAGATACATTGGTAATTTTAAACAAATTAAATTCACTTGTAGAATAAAAGTTAAAAATTTCCATGTCATGGGCACAAGGATTTGTGGCTGTTATTTGCATAGGCTGAATGGCAGTACATCTGGATACAGGCTAAAGCAAAAAGACTCTAGTTTTGGCTTTAGCTGTGTGTACTTAGGCCAGGCTCCTAGATATCTGTGGGTCTCATCTTCCTCATCTATAAAATAAAGGAACTAGGTTAAATAAATGGTGCCCTAATCTAATTTTTCTAACCAATTACCAATAATAATTTGTCTTAGAAGATTTATCACATATTTACCAAGCACAGCATGTGTGTCTAGATCTTGCCAATAATCTCATTCATGAATAAAACACCTTCTTAATTATAAAGCTTTGTTATTTTCTTATTTTCATTTATGTGGTGGTGATACAATTTTATATGTAAATATGTATACAGATTATATATAAACTTACACATGTATATTATCAATGTCATGACCATTTTTATGTATGGCCTCTTTAAACATCAAGGAAATAATAAATTAAATGAGTTTGGAGTAGTTTGGCACCAAAGTATTAATTATTCCAGGATACTCAATAGAAATGACACCTCTTATAAATAATCACACGAAACAGATTTTTGACCCATCTATATATTTTAATCTAGCTACCAGAAAAAATCATTTAATCAGAAAATGTCAATGTTAATGAGGCACCTATTTGCAAGGTTGGATACAAATGTATAAAAGAAGCCCAACATATAAAGCCTGTCACAGGGTATTATTTTTTAACTAAGCAAGTTGGAACATTAGTATATCACGCTGAGCATAAATGATACTTTAGATCATTCAGCTTCATTTTTCAGTATACCTAGGGAAATTATCTTCATAGCAAAATGCATGGTTTGAGATGCTTTTGCATAAAAATGAGGAAACACATATGAATGAAACATAACAAGTATTACTTCTGGTCTTTTCTTATACCCAGATAGATCTCAAGAAAGCAGCATATTGTTAATAATGCAAAAGCAAATGGAAATATGGATGATATTTTAGGATTTTATTGAGCCTAATGAATGAGAACTTAATTTTTCAAAACATATTTTCTATCTCTTGATTTTTTTTTCTTCCTCTAAATGTCCTGGAAATTACTGAAAATATCAAGTAAAGGAGATGAAGACATGGAATAAGTTTCCAGAGTTCTAGATCCTAGTTTTGGTTCTTTCCTTAGTTAGTTGGACAAGTCATTCATTTATCTGGGTCTTGGTTTTTCCCACAATAAGAAGGCTCCAGGTAGATGGTCTCTAATGAATATTACAATTCTGATAATTCATGGAAGGACACAACTAGAATTGCGGAGCTCCTGTTGATAAGCTAAATGATAGCCATATTAGATGAGAACATTGGTTGGTGAGTTCCTTCCCAGTGGAACAATATGTAGGTGTATGGCATAGACCCTATTTGAGGGACATAGCTATGACTTAGACTTTTCCTTACAAATGCAAACAATGTGTCCTATATTTTTGTACCCTCATATTAACCAGAAATAAAATAAAGGAATGTTGCTTGTCTTGATGTCTTATGGTTATGAGAGACTTCTCTGCAGATTATCAATCTCCTGTGTCTACCAACAACTCATATTTCATAAAATGTCAAATTTATCTTGACCTTTGTATTTAAAATACTTTGAAGAATTGTCCATCTCTGTAGAGGTTGTGCTGGCAAGTTTTGTTGCAGTTATGGGGAGTCCTTGTGGTACCAATGGTGGCAGCAGAATTCCTGGGATCAGTATGTTCCTATAGGAAAAAGGACAAGTTTGAAGTCACCATGCCTGTATTTGAATCCTGGTTTCAGTTTTTTACCCATGTAACAGAAGGTTGATTTTAACAGCTGCATTAGGCATCAAGATATAAGGTAATTTCCAGATGGAATTGCAAATTTTAAAAGAATTATGTGGCGCCTGTGGCTCAGTGAGTAGGGCGCCGGCCCCATATACCGAGGGTGACGGGTTCAAACCCGGCCCCGGCCGAACTGCATCAAAAATTAGCCGGGTGCTGTGGCGGGTGCCTGTCATCCCAGCTACCTGGGAGGCTGAGGCAAGAGAATCGCTCAAGCCTAAGAAGGTGGAGGTTGCTGTGAGCTGTGACTCCACAGCACTCTATGGAGGGCGATAGAGTGAGACTCTGTCTCTATAAAAAAAAAAAAGAATTATGTGGGAATCAGTTTCATGAATTCACAAAATCACCATTTGTATCAAGATTCAAAAAGAATGGAGAGAGAAGGTTTGAGAGAAGGTTGTCTTTTGAGAAAAGCTTGTAGAGTTCTGTGAATCTCATTCCCCCTCTGCAAGCTATTGATGAGATCACCGGGGCTTTAGCAAAACTTCTTGAAGGTGAGGTTATGGCACAATATCTTTGAGAAATCTCTTACTCCAAGTTTTTCTGGGGTTGGGGTGAAATATCCTTGAAGAATCTCTCTTGACCCAACAGTGTCTGGCTAAGTGTTCTGCAGTGATGGAGAAGGACCACTTTGGGTCCTTCATAGGTTTTTACTGTGAGCCACATGTGACAGAGCTGCTCTGGAGTTACTTTACTTTTGTCCTGACAGGTGAGGTGACTTCAGCAGAGGGAATGTTGCTGTGGAGTGGACCACCAGAGATTCAGGATGGACATCCAAGGGACACCAGGAGAAAACTGCATCTAGGTGACCACTTGAGATGGGGTTGGCTTTCTCCTACTCTGGGTCCTTAGCAGGCAGCCAGCATAGACAGTCAACACAGGACCCACAGGTAGAAAGTCTTGGTTCCCTTCCCTTGTCTTTCCTCCCTATAGCTTCTGGGGAGGAAACCTGGAGGCAGCCATGATGTGGGCACACAGGTCAAGGAGAAGGCAAAATAGCTTCCTGGGAAGGAAAAGGCCGAGGTTCCTTTTCTGTGCTTCTTGGGGAAGCAATCAGATGTAATTTCCAATTGTAACTATGAACTGGCTGTAAGGCTTTTAACTTCCTCAGCATTATCAAAAAAGTCCTAAGTCTGCCTGATTTTTCATTCAAATGAACACATTTTAAAGGAATAGAGGGAAAGAAAAATACCCTTGCATTCTGAACACATCACAGGCGAGATTGTTCCAGGCCCCCATGACCCTTAGATAGCACCATCTTGGGTGACTCCGTTGACCATGTAATCCTCTGTTTCCTTATCTCTAAGTCCGTGATCATAGTACTGTCTTTGCAGAATACGAGTGATAATGATGGTAAAGTGCTTCGCTCTTGGTAGGAATTTAATCAATGCTATCTTCTTTCAAATCTTCTTACTTAATTTTAAATCATTTTGTAAAATAATAGTTTTGATTTGATTACAACTTTCAAGAAAGAGGAAGAAATTCAGAGCAAAAAGCATGTTTAAACGCCTCTGTGGTGTTCTGATGAAAGGGTTTCTTTCCCTTCTTCAGGGAAGCTTTCCGACCCCCGACAATGGCAGGCAGGCACTGCCCTCCCTTTTCTTCTGTCAGCCATCAATTGGAACAGCAGGATTTCCATCTTTCCTTCTCAGAAAAGATGGGAGGGTGGAACAAAACTCCTCTCCTATTTGAGCACCTGACAAAACAATGCCTATTTTTAATATTCATGGAAGCTATAAATTTTCTCAGAGGATTCTTAAGAGCAAGGGGAAAGTGCAGATTTTGCCCCAGTAGGGTCTTAGAAATTACCACCTCCTTCTCTCTTAGAAATTACCACTTCCTTCTCTGGCAGCTTTTGGGGTGACAGCAAATAGACGACAGACCTTCACCAAAAACCATAAATAGATGCTGAAACATTCAAGTAGACCCACCCCCCTTTCCACACCTCCTCACACGGTTGTGGTGTGGAACCACAGAGACGCGAGTGGAATGGAACTGTTCTTTGTGGAGTCTGACTCTTGTTGCCGTCTTCCCACTTATTAACTACTGGGCTCTTTCTTTGAAAAAGGGGTTTGTAGTTCTCTTTCGAAATTGCATCTAGGTCAGGCACAAAAATACGAGCGGTCTCCACATAAGAATTTTCAGAAGCTACACAACTTTTGTCCGTTTCATAGGATAAAGGAGGACTCTCTTGGGGCCTCCGTGGGTATGAATGGAAATTCAACTCAAGATGATTTTCAGGGATATAGTTAATATTTTTGCTGTTGTCATGCTGTGCTGAGCAAAGCTGTGTCACAATGGATCAAAATAAAGATGATCTAGAGGCTTATCTGTGTCAGAATCTGAAATGAAATAGTCCTGGGAGCCTTATTTAGAATGGCAGAAAAGCCCCGGCCTTCGTTCTCAGCAGAGACTCATTTCTGCAGCATAGATGCTCAGAAATGGGGACGAGGGACCAGCTGTGTGTGGCCTATTTCTGGATGGCGTTAGCCCAATATTAAAACTTAATTTCTTTAGTAGTTTAGTAGAATTGATTTTTTTGGAAAAGCACCTTTTGGGCCATAATGAATATAGAAATTTATCTGCTTTTGTTTTATTTTGTTTTTTTGAGAAAGAGTCTTATTCTGTCACCTGAGCTAGAGTGCAGTGGGGTCATAGCTCACTGCAACCTCAAACTCCCAGGTTTGAGCACTTCTCCTGCCTCAGCCTCCTGAGTAGCGGAAACTACAGGCATGTGCACTATGCCCAGTGAGCTTTACTATTTTTTGTACAGATGGGATCTCACTCTTTCTCAAGCTGGTCTTGAACTCCTAGCTTCAAGAGATCCTCTCACGTTGGCCTGCCAAAGTGCTTGGATCACAGGTGTGAGCCACTGTGAGCTACCAAATTTTATTTATTTTAATTTTAAAAGTTTGTTGATATGGTTACAAAGATTAAGTGAAGTAGTATTGGAAGGGACTCAGTGTTACACAGTTATCCAATGTTCCATTCTTTCTTACTACTGAGTTCTACTATAACCAGCCAGATATTTCTATATCAATACTGCTGTTTCTCCTGGTGTCTATTTCTGTGTTTCATTTTTTATTAATTTTTTTTTGTTAAGTTTATTTTTTTTATTATCTTTATCATTAAATCATAGCTGTGTACAATAGTGCAATCAAGGGGTACGATGTGCTGGTTTCATATACAATCTTAACTATTTTCATCAAACTGATTAACATAGCCTTCCTGGCAATTTCTTCGTTATTATATGAAGACATTTGTATTCTGCATTTAGCAAGGTTTGCCTGTACCCTTCTAAGATGCACCGTAGGTGTGGCCCCACCAATTACCCTCCCTCTCCCCTCCCTACCCTTGCCCCTTTCCCTATAATCTTGTGTTATAGTTGGGTTATACCATTTATACGACAAGTATAAATTAGCTTCATAGTAGGGCTGAGTACATTGGATACTTTTTCTTCCATTCTTGAGATACTTTGCTAAGAAGAATATGTTCTAGCTCCATCCATGTAAACATGAAAGAGGTAAAGTCTCCATCTTTCTTTAAGACTGTGTAATAGCCCATGGTATACATGTACCACAATTTATTAACCCATTTGTGGATCGATGGGCACTTAGGTTTCTTCCAAGACTTAGCAATTATTAATTGGGCTGCAATAAACATTCTGGTACAGATGTCTTTGTTATAATTTGATTTTTGGTCTTCTGGGTATATACCTAGTAAGGGAATTATAGGATCAAATGGCAGGTCAATTTTTAGATCTCTAAGTACTCTCCAAACATCCTTCCAAAAGGAATGTATTAGTGTGCATTCTCACCAGCAGTGTAGAAGTGTTCCCTTTTCTCCACATCCACGCCAACATCTCTAGTTTTGTGGTTTTGTAATGTGGGCTGAACTTACTGGAGTTAGGTGATATCTCAAAGTAGTTTTGATTTGCATTTCTCTGATGATTAAGGATGGTGAGCATTTTTTCATGTGTCTGTAGGCTGTGCACCTGTCTTCTTTAGAGAAGTCTCTCTTCAAGTCTTTTGCCCATCCTGA
>CAUYRH010094107.1:0-10611 GCA_963574655.1 Perodicticus potto
TTGTGGCAGGCGCCTGTAGTCCCAGCTACTTGGGAGGCAGAGGCAGGAGACTCGCTTGAGCCCAGGAATTGGAGGTTGCTGTGAGCTGTAATGCCACAGCACTCTCCCCAGGGTGACAGCTTGAGGTTCTGTCTCAAAAAAAAAAAAACAGTACATTGCCACAAAATTTAGGGCTCTGTGTGTGTGTGTCTTATCAGTGGATCAAAGACTAAGGAAGTATAAATTTTCAGAAGGAAGCCTTCTGCGTATTTATTTAACTAAGAATTTTTAGAATTGGTGCTTAAATGTGGTGGGGGAAATAGAGGCAATGATAGTGTAAAACATTTTGTTATGTAATATTTTATATGTATTAAGGAATGAATGTAATCAAGCATAGTAATAGAATAATTTTAACTACAGGTAAACACAATCCTAGATTTTATGTTTATTGTCCTCAATCTCAGAAACATAACAGTTATATCACATATAAACAAAAAATATTATTGTGCTTTATAAAATCACTTTCAATGAGTCTTTTGAGTCTTCTCCCCCACAACATTATTTTTTCTAAAATCCATCCAAGTTGTGCTTGAAGCTGTAGTTTATTTTCACTGCTGTATAACATTCCATTTTTCTGTCTGTGCCACAGGTGCTCATCTGCCAGTTTGTGTACACTTAGATTTTTCTTTGTCTCTCTGTGACTACTGTGTCATACCAAGAACTTGGTACGATGCAAATCCAAAGAAATTTCTTTAGGATAGTTTGAATCCCTTGGAATGATGACTGTGCACATACTTGCGTGAAAAATATAATCCTAATTTTATTTCCAAGTTCGTGCCAGGGATGAGTAAGCATTCCTGTTGTTCTATCTTTGCCAACACTTGTTTTTTTCCGTATCTTTAACTTTTACCAGTTGAATGGGTTTAAAATGTTATATACGTTCCTTTTGGAAGGATGTTTGGAGAGTACTTAGAGATCTAAAAATTGACCTGCCATTTGATCCTATAATTCCTTTTTAGGTATATACCCAGAAGACCAAAAATCGCATTATAACAAAGACATCTGTACCAGAATGTTCATTGCAGCCTAATCCATAATTGCTAAGTCATGAAAGAAACCTAAGTGCCCATCGATTCACGAATAGATTAACAAATTGTGGTACATGTACACCATGGAATACTATGCAGCCTTAAAGAGCGATGGAGACTTTACCTCTTTTGTGTTTACATGGCTGGAGCTGGAACATATTCTTCTTAGCAAAGTATCTCAAGAATGGAAGAAAAAGTATCCAACGTACTCAGTCCTACTATGAACCTAATTTATAGCTGTCGTATGAAAGGTATAACCCAAGTATAACACAAGAATATGGGGAAAGGGGCAAGGGTTGGGAGAGGAGAGGGAGGTTGGAGCAGAGGGAGGGTAATTGGTGGGGCCACACCTACGGTGCATCTTAGAAGGGTAAAGGCGAACCTTGCTAAATGCAGAATGCAAATATCTTCATATAATGACTGAGAAAATGCCAGGAAGGCTATGTTAATCAGTTTGAAGAACATTGTTAAGATTGTATATGAAACCAGCACATTGTACCCCTTGATTGCACTATTGTACACAGCTATGATTTAATGATAAAGATAGTAAAATAAAATAAAATAAAAACAATGGTATACGGTGTAAAGAAAAAAAAAGCTGCAATTGCAGAAATTCTATTTTCATAGAGAAATGTGCTAGTTATGAAGATTTAGGCTCCTGTGTCAAGGAACTTATTTTTTAATTGCCATTTTGCCCCTGTAGGCGTGAATGAGTTCACCAGAAATACTGATTAATTGCACTCTAGTTGGTACAATGCCAGATGACTGAGTGTGATAATTCTTACGACAGTTTACCGCTTGAAACATGAATTTAATTTTACTGATTTCATTAATCGTGAGTTATTTGCCGTATAACTGTAACAATTTTTTTTCTTCTGACAGAACTTAATGTTACCAAATCATGCAGTGTTAAATCCTACTGGCTTTCTGAAGAAAGACCAGCTTTACAGAATATTTTTACTTTTCGGGCATCATGGGGACTTTCTTGTCTTGGGATTAAACTACTTTTCTTAAGGCACTTTGGGATGCCATCTAATTTGCTTGCCTTTGTATTTTCCCTGCCAAGTCTATGCAGGCTAGCTAAATACTGAATTCCAGAAGTATCATCTTATTAAAGTGTTTCATAATGCCAATATCCAGCAATCAAATCTTCCCCAATGTTGCTGGTATTTGCACAAACATCAGGGAACTTTCACATCCTGTTGTTGGTCCCAAGTTTGCACAGAAGAGGCATTTCAGAAGAGCAAATGGAACTCAGCACCATGTATTAAAGATGGTCCCAATTTCATTTTATGTTACATTCTAATGCACCATATGACCCAGTTCTTTTCTGGGATGGCTTCTCTGCAGGAGGCATGAACATTTGCACCCAGTTAAGCTCCAGAGTATCTAGGAGGATGTGTCATTTTCTATCAAAATATGTAAAAGCCGATGTTTAGTGTATCCTGTCTTCTTTCCCTCCACCAGGAGATTGAACGACATGCAGCAGTTGGCTGTGCTCCAAGGCTGGGTCCCTGAGTGAACAGGGCGGGGCGAGCCGGGCGGCAGTGGGTGCACAGAAGCTGCTGAGACACGGAGGCCAGTTGTTGCTGCCCAGACCCTACCCATCGTGACAGTTAGGGATAATCAGGAAGTATCTGGGATGAATTTATTTGCATGAGAGAGTTTGTAACGGCGTGATGATGATTACAAATGTGTATCGAAGGCTTCCTATATGTCTTGAGCTTTGCTTTGTGCAAGAAAAATTAAAAATGAAACCGATGAAGACATAGTTCCTTAGTCATAAAACTGACTAAGACAAGGTTGTCTGCTAAATTAGTGCAAAATAATGGGATACTGACAGGAGCTTCATGAACCAAATGCCAAAGTTATAAAAGAGGGAGTAATTCCCTGATTGGACCGAGATGCTGGAGTCAGAGGACATATTCAGGAATGTAATAATAATTAAACTGGGCTTTTAACAGCCAGAGGATTTTTGTAATTAAGGAGGTTAGAAGGACATGGCACATTAAAAAAAAAAAAAAAAAGCAAAACTCATAAGTTTTAAAGAGACTGAGCTATATTTACAAAATAGCAATTAAAAAAACTCCACAAATATGATGTTAAATCCAAGCCAGCTAAGACCTTGTACAATTTCTAAGTCAAATACCCCACTTATCTATATGAGGATTTCTAAGTCCAGAAGTGGTAAGGCGACTTGCTTAAGATCATGCCCCTGGAAATGAGGGAGGCACAATCTGCACCTGTTCTGCTCCTGCGTGGGGCACAGGTGAGCTTCCTTGTGGACCAGGTGAAGACTGTGCATCGCAGAGTGTGGAACCTCCATGGTCCACTGAATGGAATTTTCATACATTTCTTAGAGTGTCCACAATCTTCAAATACCTTGTGTGATAATTGACTTACAAAGATAATTTTCCACAGAGATACTAAGGAGAAGAATGTGGAGAGAGGCAGGATGGGGATAAGGATGTAACACTGGGTCCAAGTAAAAATTAGAACTCAGGGCTAGGATATATATGTTTAGAATAAAATATTTAGGGCAGGAGCAATAGCTCATGGGAGCTATTGCTAGCACTCTGGGAGGTTAAGGCAGGTGGGCTGCTGGAGGTCAGGAGTTTTATACCAGCCTGAGCAAAAGTCTGACCCCTTTTCTGCTAAAAATAGAAAATCCTAGCCAGGCATGGCGGCACACACCTATAGTCTCAGCTACTGGGGAGGCTGAGGCAAGAGGATCACAAGAACCCAAAGGTTTGAAGTTTCTGTAAGCTATGATGATGCCACAGCACTTAATGCAGGGCAACAGAGTGAGACTCTGTCTCAAATGAATGGAATGGAATAGAATAGAATAGAATAGAATAGAATAGAATAGAATAGAATAGAATAGAATAGAATAGAAATATCTAGATTTGCCATCATTAAATAAGAGATTCCTTAGTACAACAAGAATTTCTCCAGTCTTTACAAATGGTCACCTTTTGGCTTCTAGCCAATCAAGACTAAATGGCAAGTTTGGCTAAATGAATTTGCTCTGCATATGAGTTTTTGGAGAAATTAGTGATTGCATTGTGATGTTTGCCTCTATGAAGATATAATATGAGATTCTCAAATTGAATTTTAATACTATAGCCAAATAACTTAGAACTTACCTAACTCTTGTCAAAGATAGAAACAGAGGCATTTTATCAATGGAGTGATATTCTGACTCCATGAAATCATAATTTGAAGTAACAGTTATATAATGTTTCTTCTTTAATAAAGCCCACAGTATCAGGATGGACTTTATCAAACCCTCAGGATTTCATTAATATGAATAAAAACTTCAAAGGTTCTTCCTTTTAGAAAAGTGCTTAGAATATTTCATGCTTGACCTTGGTTTTATAACAATGATTTAAAATGCTCTTTCTAGAATTCCCTCCCTTTTTAATCAATTTTATCTTTGCTTCATTTTGGCAATATATAAATACTATTCTATCCTTAGATAATAATTCCAACCATTTGTAGAAATTGAAGGCCTACTTAATTTTAAATTAAAAGTTCACAGAGCAAGATGTTAAGTATGCATACATAGATTATATTGAAGAATACCATTAAATAATTTATTTTTGATAAACGCACAAAGGCCTGTTTAAGAAAATTCGTTTTTCTACATATTCCGAGCTCTTATTATAGTCTTAAGATGGACTTTTTTTCCATTTGTCTTACCCAAAATAAAAAAGTTCACAAGTTACATCACATTTTCAAAAGCATTTTGTATGTTACAATCCTGCATGAGTCATTTAAAATTTAAAATTATTGATTTCTAGTTGTGTCACTGGGAAATGATGTGACCTCCATGGCACATTTTTGTTTCTATAGAGCAGCGGTTCTCAACCTGTGGGTTGTGGCCCCTTTGAAACTGTATTAAAGGGCTGTGGCATTGGGAAGGTTGAGAACCACTGCTGTAGAACATTCCATTTGGGTCAGCTTTATCTTGACAGTGTAAACTCATATATTTTACAAATGGATTGAAAGAGTGGATTAGTGCCAATTTAGATAGTGCAGCAGAAATAAGGGCTATGTCAATCCCATCTACACGGCACCCACTAAGCACTATGAGTTTTTTTCTTTTCTTTTCTTTTTATTTTGCAATTTTTGGCCAGGGTTGGATTTGAACCTGCCACCTCTGGCGTATGGGGCCGGTGACCCACTCCTTTGAGCCACAGGTGCCACCCATTAGTTTTTTTCTTAAAGACCTTATCATAAGTGAACTTTTAGATTATTTGAATGATTATATGATGTATACTCCTCTTCCCATCCTTACACACTCCATCATAACTCTGAATAGGGTGACCAAACCTCTTTTTAGTCTACAAATGCACAGCGCAGCGCCTGACACATAGTAACCTCTCTGAATATGTGCTCAGCGGACGTGTAAATGAACAGAAGCCACCACCCGACACGGAATGAGGCTCTCCAGGGCACACCGTTCCCTCAGAGTTGCTCCGAGTCTGCAACTTGTCCTTCAGCTTCTACCCATGAGTCCCACACAAACTCTGCCATTTTTATCATTCTTTACTCTGCAATATTTTAGGTCCAGAAATAAGATGTTTTTTGTAAATATCTTTGGATAAAAACATGAAGAAATCTCCTGATTTTCACACTGGCTCATTGAGTTTCCTTCCCCCTTTTCTTTCTAAGTGAATCTGATGACAACTGTGTGCTACGGAGCCACCTGCATCTAAATGTCTGGGTGAGCCCAAGAAGACCCAGAATGGAAGTTGCAGCACTAAATGTGTCTGCAGTTTCAGGACATCCTGGCTCCCACAAAGCCAGTCTCTGGACTCCAGTTTGATATGCTTTTTTGGGATATATGCATTTATATCTTCCTTGTGCAACATTTAAAACCAGTCTGATCCATCTATCCCATACCCTTCCTTGGTAGATTTAGATTGTCTTTCCCACACACCTTCGTCTTTGGGATTAGAGAAGATACATTATCATTTCTCCCAACTTTTAAATTCTCCTTGCTTTGAATTTCATCCAGTTCTATATTACCTGTATTATATCACAATGGGTTTTTCTAACTTTTTTTCCAAATCATGGCTTGTCACTGCCTTACCCTCCCTAAGGGACAGTGATGACCTGTGATGGCCCCAAATCACCCTCCTGGCGTCATTTCTCAAGATTCCAACTATGACCTCACGTAGCGCCTCCAGATTTATGTCTTTTGTGGCCCTTTCATTTTCTTCTCTTGGATTTTTCTTGCTTGGGTTTCATTGTCTGGAATAAGTATCACTTGTTATAATTCAAATGTTAGCCTTCCTCCAGATCTCAAAGCTTACCTTTTCCAGAGCCCAAAACTTTTGTCTGACATAAGAATCACTTTACTTTTGAGATTTTTAGAATATGGAGTTCTGCGCAGTATGTTTTACTTAAGCAAGAATGTGGTTGCACATGGCCTTACCATCCTTCTTTAGTTGTGGGAAAGGCCAAATCTTCCAATATTTCTTTGGTTGTTTTTATTCAAGGTGCTTTTACATGTAGGAATCCATGTGATCTCCAAAATAGCCATGTGTAGGAGAGGGGGAGAGAGTATTATTTCACTGCAATTGGGGGGTTACACATGGAGAAGTTAGCTGACTCTCATAACATCATTGCCTATGCAAGAGGACAGAGTCAGGGCAAATGGCAACATCTTTGGGTCATGAGTTTTATATTTTTATTATTGCTTTTAATTCATTACAGCAGCTATAGCAAAGATACCTTTATCTGGGTAATTTACAAACAACAGAAATTTATAGCTCACAGTTCCCAAGACTGGAAATTCCAAGATCAAGGTACCAACAGATTTGGTGTCCGCTCAGGGCTTGCTCTCTGCTTCCAAGATGGTCCCTCCCAGCTGCATCTTCACGCGGCCACAGGGGCCAGGGTTCTCCCTCTGCCTTCCCTCACCAGGACACTGACTCATTCACAAAGGCAGAGTTTTTATGAATTAGCCTCTTCCCCACCTCTTAACATTATCATGTTAGGTATTAAGTTCCAACACTATGAGTTTTAGGGGGATACCACATTCTGAATATAGCATCCTGGTATATTATTTGCAAAAAATACTCTTCAAGGTCAACAGCAAACTTTGCAGTATTTTTTTTTCTGTTTTTCCCTTCAGCACTATAACTTGCATAAATTCTAACACATGGTCACACACCCCTTAAATATACTGAATGAATAAGTAAATAATGTGTTTAATCTCTGGTTAGGAAATCTCTTTTGTCTCAAATATTAAATTCTACCCAGAAGAGAATTTTCTGACAGTTTTTAAATTTAAAACTTCCATAATATATATTTAATACAAAGTGCTCACAATTGAGGAAAAAACAAATAGGCAGAAACTTAATCAGAAAAAAAAGCCAGAGTTTCATTTCCCCCTCTTATTTCAGTTTAAAAATTTAGTATAAGGACTATGAAATTGTCTTATGTCTTTTAGAATCCTATGGAAAAATGATCTCCAGAGACTCAGAGGTCTCATTTTCTGCAACTGTATTGATGGCTTGTAGCTAATTAATAAGGTAGAAAAGAAAAATAATAGGTCTCTAAATTTTAGAAAAAACAAAACCTGATGAAGAAGAATGTGAAATGGCCATCTAGCATCTGAGTACCTGGTATCTTTTACTTTATTTTTCTTTTAAGATAATCACATGGCATTCCCACCTCACTTTTAAAATTATGGATTTCTTATTTACTATTTACCATTATTTATGGATTACCTTTTACATTTCAGGAAATACATTAAATGATAATAGTTCAAGGACAACTTAGCAATACTCTTTGCCTACACAAACTCATGGATTGCTGGTAAAATCAGCTTTTGTGGGAATTATGATTCAAAAACTTACCCAAGTAAGGATTACACTACTCCAAATACATAAATATTTATGAATACACTGAAGATAATACGTTAAGGCTTTAATTCACAACTATATGCAAATTTAACCCTACATTACTAAAACATTATTCCTCATTCTAATCTTTTGCCACGGTTTTTTAACATCATTTGCAATTAACTGTAATATGTCTTGTGAGGAAGTTGTTGGAGAAGGACTCACAAGCCGTGGGATCTGCGTTTCTATCGTGTTAACAGGCGCCACAATACGCACTCTGACGCCACAATGCGCACTCTGACGACGCAATGCGCACTCGGACACCACAATACACACTCTGACGCCACAATGCGCACTCTGACGACGCAATGCGCACTCTGCCGTAGCTCAGCTGTTAGGAGGTTTCTTTATGGTGAATGGAGGTATTTCCATTTTCATTTAACTGACAGGTTCAGATGGTGTGTACACTTGTGATGTTAATATTTCACAGGTTTCCTTGCTCAATCATCTCGTGCTCACAGGCATATTTCTGTATTCCACAGTCCCTTTATTTCTGGGAACAGCGCTCGCCATTGGAAACAACTTGTGGTCTCTTCTTTTCCATCCTGGGAGCAGAGTTTGGAATTGGATTGGGTGAAAGACAAACTTGCAAGACCCCCATAGACAAAGCTCTTTGCAAAACTCATCTGGAGATAGCCTTGGACACTAGAATGCCATAGGGACCCCCCAAGTTAAAGGTGCTCTCCTGGGGTTATGGTTCACAAATCCATAGTGGTTTGTCTGTTTGCGTTGATATATATCAGGCAGACTCCAAAGCGATATTAATGAATCAAAATCATCACAGAACCAGAAAATTCTGGGGTCAGTCTCTCACCCTGTGTGAAGTCTTGCTCTCCTGAAAACACTTTAATACCCTGGATATATGCAAATATGAAGCTTTAGAAATAACACTATTTCATGAAAAAAAATCTAACTAAAGGAAATCAGTGGCCCAGCTAAGAGGGTGACAGGACAGAATACACATACTCCAGTGGGCTCCAGGTCACAGTGAGCCCCAGGTCACAGTGGGCCCTGGGTCACAGTGGGCCCTGGTCACATCAGGCCCCAGGTCATGGTGTGCCCAGGTCACAGTGGGCCCCAGGTCACAGTGTGCCCAGGTTACAGTGAGCCCTGAGTCACAGTGGGCCCCAGGTCACGATGTGCCCAGGTAACAATGAGCCCCGGTCACAGTGGGCCCCGGTCACAGTGAGCTCCGAGTCACAGTGGGCTCCAGGTCACAGTGGGCCCCAGGTCATGGGTCCCAGGTCATGGTGTGCCCAGGTAATAGTGTGCCCCAGGTCTTGGTGGGACCCAGGTCACGGTGGGCCCCAGGTCATGGTAGGCCCAGGTCACAGTGGGCTCCAGGTCATGGTGTGCCCAGGTCACAGTGGGCATAGGTCACAGTGTGCCCAGGTAAAAGTGTGCCCTGGGTCTTGGTGGGACCCAGGCCACGGTGGGCCCCGGGTCACAGTAGGCCCAGGTCACAGTGGGCCCCAGGTCACATTGGGACCCAGGTCACAGTGGGCTGGGACACCACTCTCATACTCTGGTGTGATGTGTAGGCCACTGAGACCTAAACAAAGGGACACATTTACAGCCTTGGTTACTCTTCACAGGGACATGGAGCCATGTACTCCACTAACACCTCAGGCAGTCATGTAACAGCTGCTCGTGTAAACAAGGCCCTGGGCCCCTCCTTCTTCCTCCACCTCCAGGAAGCCGCCATGAACCTGGAACACAACTCACATTCTAACTGACACTAGAGATTCCAGGCTTCCATTGCCAGGCCTGAGAAGGCTGGTCCACTGGCCTGATCTTCCCCAAGCCCTCAAACTCTGTGTCATCCCCATTTTGTGCTCAGAGACCCTTAGATGCCATCTTTTCATGTCCTTTACCCTGAAATGTCATTGTGGGAAACCTAAGACTTATAGGCCAGAGCTACCTCCCCACTCTGATCACGTTGCCTTGCACCTCATTATGTTCACCCTGTTCCTCCTACTATGTTTTCTCTGCACCCCCCACTGAGCATATTTGCCCTGCACCCCTTTCTGTGTCTGCCCTACACCCCTTCTGCACCATGTATCCTGTGGTCCCCACCTCCCCTTCTGCACCATGTATCCCGTGGTCCCCAGTTCCCTTCTGCACCATGTATCCCGTGGTCCCCAGCTCCCCTTCTGCACCGTGTATCCCGTGGTCCCCAGCTCCCCTTCTGCACCGTGTATCCTGTGGTCCCCAGTTCCCTTCTGCACCATGTATCCCCTGGTCCCCAGCTCCCTTCTGCACCATGTATCCTGTTGTCCTCAGCTCCCCGTCGGGACCATGTATCCCGTGGTCCCCAGCTCCCCTTCTTGACCATGTATCCCGTGGTCCCCAGCTCCCCTTCTGGACCATGTATCCCGTGGTGCCCAGCTCCCCTTCTGGACCATGTATCCCGTGGTCCCCAGATCCCTTCTGTACCATGTATCCCGTGGTCCCCAGATCCCTTCTGCACCATGTATCCTGTGGTCCTCAGCTCCCCTTCTGCACCATGTATCCTGTGGTCCCCACCTCCCCTTCTGCACCATGTATCCCGTGGTCCCCAGCTCCCCTTCTGCACCGTGTATCCCGTGGTCCCCAGCTCCCCTTCTGCACCGTGTATCCTGTGGTCC
>CAUYRH010094110.1:0-25801 GCA_963574655.1 Perodicticus potto
TATGATATGTTCTTCCATTTATTAAAGTCCTTTACTATTTCCTTTCTTAAGGTTTCATAATTTTCTTTATAGAGGTCTTTTACCTCTTTTGTTAGGTATATTCCTAAGTATTTCATTTTCTTTGGGGCTATGGTGAAGGGAGTTGTGTCTGTGATTAACCTCTCATCTTGACTGTTGTTAGCATATACAAAGGCAGCTGACTTATGGACACTGATTTTATACCCTGAGACATTACTGTATTTTTGATGACTTCCAGGAGTCTAGTAGTTGAGTCTTTGGGATTCTCTAAGTATAAGATCATATCATTAGCAAAAAGGGAGAGTTTGACCTCCTCTGCACCCATCTGGATGCCCTTTATTTTCTTGTCTTGTCTAATTGTATTGGCTAGAACTTCCAGCACTACGTTGAATAGCAATGGTGACAGAGGACAACCCCTGTGTAATTCCCTTTACAACAATATATTTTCTCCAATTTCAATATCAAGTGTATCCAGATCAAGTAAAATGATATTGAAATATTTCTTCTTTTTTTATTGTTTATAAGATTTCTGGAATTGCTTGTCTTGTAAAATCATTGTGGTCTATGAGTTTATGATAGTTTGAACTTTGTTATTTAATTTAATTCTTTGCTTAATTACTGTTTTCCCATGAATGATTATACTATGATTAATATGTTAGCATAGCAGTATTCCCAGATAGTTTTTTGTTTGTTGGGAGGTTGGGCTTTGGGGAAGCAGAGTTAATACTTTGCATGAAATATCTTACTTTATGACAGTGAAACTGCTTTCTCTTTTGTCTTGTGATTTTTTTCGAGGTGAAATTTAAGTTTTGTGTGAGTAGTATTATTATACCTATCTTGAGTGTCTTGCTTGAACTGTATCACATCATACCTTTGTTTAATTCTTAATAAACTGTTCACTTGTTTAAAAAAATAAATAAATAAATACAAAGCCATTACCTACATAGACCTCAACCTTCTGAGCACTGTTAAGTTTATGAATGAGATTGTGGTGGGTTTTCTCCTGCTTCTAAGAAATATGGAGGAAAGCTAAATGGAAGTAACTTAGAGTAATATAAAATAAGCCTCAATATCAAATTCAGGTATTTTCTTATTCTTGTAATTGAATCTATGTTTATAAAATTTTTACATGCATTTTTATATTTAATACTTATCATATTACTATATAGTATCTATTTTCTTCCCTTACAGCAAAGATAGTATGGGTACAGAGAACTCTAATGACCTGGCCAAGATAATATCATTATAAACTTGAGAAAAATCCAAACTTTCAAAATAATTTTCCCCAATATACTATTTATTTCATGACTACTCAGTTAACTTAATTAGTGAGTCTTTACTGAGGTTGAAAATGGAAGAATATACATATCAGTTGACCTACTGATAGATCACAGGTACAAAGGCCAACCCCAAAGGCTAATAAGAAGACCATATTCATGGTAAATACTTTATTAAATTCTTAACAGTATTAGTCCACATTTTCAAGTACCTATCTACCTATTGCTTTCTTTGTTGTGGATAATTTGCTGAAAATAGGAATTCATATTATTTATGACAATGTATTCCTCTGTTATTTGAAGATCTACATTTAAAATTTCAACTTTTTATAGACAAAAAGGAGCTGTTGAAAAATAGGGTGAGGTTCCTACTTGTACTGCAATTTGAAAGTCCTTTTTGTGACCTCTAAAATATGGCAACCTCCAAACATTGAATGATCAAACTGGTTTTTAAATAGAAATTGCCTTCTCAGTGTGTGCGCTACACATAAATGCTTTTACTTTTTGTAGAATAAAAACCTGCCAAAGTGGGTATTAGAAAAATTAGAAGAAACCCTTATTGTGACACTTACTAGAGTTTGCCCTGTATGAGCCTGTTACTTCATGTGTAAAATAAATAGCCACCACCACCACGTAATGGAGTATTCACTTGTGTAAGTCTCAAGAATGGATGTGAGTGTGTTCAGTAGAATAACTTTTTCATAGTAGTCTCCCTGTAGAGGATAACTACTTTCATTATTACTAATCATCTTGTATAGTGGAGAAATTAAATTTATTATTTTTCAAGCTTGGGCAAGAAGATTGAGCAAAGTTAAAAAATCTATTTAGGGCCAGATGCAGTGTCTCACACCTGTAATCCTAGCACTCTGGGAGGCCAAGGTGGGTGGATTTCTTGAGCTCATGAGTTTGAGACCAGCCTGAGCACGCATGAGACTACTGTCCCTACTAAAAAAGAGAAAAACTCAACGGGCATAATGCCTCATGCCTGTAGTTCTAATATTTTGGGAGGCTGAGCAGGTTACTGTAAACTATGATGATATAGCACTCTAGCCTAGGAAAGAAAGTGAGATTCTGTCTCCTCAAAACAATCTATTTAGTTTTACACAGGATGTCAGTGTCAAAGGCAGGATTACAGAGACCTAATCTCTCATCTTCTGTCTCCAAATACATATGTGACAGCAAAGGACAAAAATAAGCCTCAGTTTATTTGGCACTGATGTTATAATATTTATGGAGTATTTACATTGTGTGAAGTATTGTGTTAGGCATTGGGGTATCTATAAAACTGGTCAGATATCCGTTCTTAAGGAATTATTGTATAGTGGGAAAATATATGACCTCTAGAGACAATAATAATCGGTTTAGATTTCTGTTTCTTTCTCTCATCAGCTGTCCAAATTCAGAAAAAAATTACCTTTTCAAAACTTGCTTTTCTCACATATAAAGTGGAAGTATATTATTATTTATCATACAACTCTTTGAGGTAGAATAAGACAAAGTGTGTAAGATAGCATAATCTACACTTGGTAATGTTATTTTTTATACTTTGTATTTATCTCTATCTCGACAGATCTTACAGTCTGGTGGAGGATATAAGATATACATATATAAATTAATACCTGTGGACAGAACAGCTCAGGTATTAAGATGATTGTTGGGGACAACATATTAATTACTTCCATCTGTGGGTATTTGGCAAACTTTTCTTAAAGAAATAGCATTTGAGCAGGACCCTGTAAAACAGAGAGATGTGATAGATTTAAAGCATATGGGGACTTTAAGGGGCTCATTTTTCTGAAATAATTATGTTTCATATTGGGCATGGGTTAGATCTTCAAGAGATCTATTTGTAGATCTATTTTCTATCTTAGTATTTGCGATAGAAAGATGTTTTACCACTAGGTTGACCAAGGCATCAAGAAGCTAAAATATTGTTCATGTTTATGTAAAAAAATTTTTTAAATGTGTAAAAATACGTAAGAGAATCTCAGTTATCCTCTCCTCTTCTGTGTTTTTTGACCTAATACCTTCACCAAACATTGGTGAAGTATCTATTGAAGTCTCTATTGACATAAGGAGAAATTATACACTACTTTTGTCAAAAGAGTATTTCAGGATCTTAAAAGAAGATCATAAAATCAGATACATGCTTAGACTCAGGTTCTGCCATCTGTCACTGGGGAATCAAACATGCTGTACAAATAGGGTGAGATTTTCCTGGCTGTGGCCTATGCAATTACTTTTGTTCCAGAAATGGACAGGGAGAGACTTGGATCACCATTCATTTTCTTGCAAAGCCACTGCTAACAAGTGAGACTAAATTACTTTTCTCCCTTCATGCATGTGGCTCCATCTGTGCAGGCCAAATAGATTAGCCTCTAATATCTCAAAACAGATGTTGGCTGTTAGAACCATCATATGTGTACAACATGTTCCACAAGCTTGTGGGGATATTCTGAGCTCCAGGGTGTGTAGAGACATCATTCTGGGTGGGGTTTTCTAAGTCATCAGAGTGGGTGAGGGTGTGATGTTGGCAAGGATTTATTCTATGTAGCACTTTCCTTAACAGGAGAACTCTGTAAAGAAAACTGTCCCAGGCTACTCCACAGAAAAGGTGAATGCATTTGAAGCTTCATGTGAAAATTAGTCAAGGCCTGGTCAGAAAAACAACAAATAATACCAGCTATTTTTTTTTATTATTAAATCACAGCTGCGTACATTAGTGCAATCAAGAGGTACAATGTGCTGGTTTCATATACAATCTGAAATGTTTTCATCAAACTGTTTAACATAGCCTTCATGACATTTTCGTTTCTTTTTTTTTTTTTCCAGTGGTAAGACAGAATTTATTTACAGAAAAGAATACAGAAAACACTAAAGCTCTTCTTGAGAGAGAGAACTCAAGTGGGGAGAGAAAAGCTCTCTCTGTTTCTCTCCTAGTCTTTCCCCGTCTCCCCCTTTAGGCTTTTAGTCTCGGGGTATATATAGGTGTATGGGTTCCTTGGCCAGGAAACGAATGAACACAGTCCCTTCCGCCTGGGCAAAGTGAATGAATGTATCAATGAGTGGACACAGTCCATTCATGGAATTGAGGCCTAGGAAATTGACATGAAATTGACCTAGGCATAGGAAATGGGGGTTCCACATCTAGTCCTAAGTATAAAGTGAAGGAGACACCAAGGCACAGGTGTCTCCTCGGCAGTTGTCCAGACTTTTTGGCTATTGGAGCCTCCAGTGGGGGTTGGAGGTCCCCCTCCTTGCCTGTCATCCAGACCGCTGGTTCTTCAGCTGGCTGCTGCAGCACAATACCAGTTATTTTAATAGAAAGGATTCAACATAGGAAATTGGGTAAGTAGGAAAAGGTAAAACAGAAATATGAGTGTAGCATGCAGGGTAACTGCAGAGAGAGCTGTCTATCACTGGGGCAAGCAAGGGAAAATGCGCATTATCAGAATGCAGAAAGCTTGCAGGAAAGTTCTGCAAAGCTGCAACCCAAGCCTCTGAGATGGAGCTGCTTCCCAACTGATGACAATACCTCAGAAATGCGAACCTTGTCCCTGTAGAGCTGATATTCAGAACTATGACCCAGTTGGTGCTGGTATTCATAATAGCCTTCAGTGAGCTGCTCCCTGGAGTGCAAGGAAAAAGCAACTGGAACCAACTGCCTAATTTGAGTTTGGATGCCCGCTCCCTGCTAGGGGGTGGGGGAATAACTAATTAATCATTCAGTTAGTGCCTATTATCATTCCAAAATATGTGCTGGTTCAAAATCTTAGAGTGGCCCATGCATGCATTTTTTAAATAATCTTCTCATTCCTGATTGATACCGTCAACAAAAGTGGGACTACTATACCCTCAGATTTCTTTACAAAGGATTTTCAGATGTTCTATATGTCTCTGAATTATTTTCAGCTGTACTGACCTAACTAGCTATTAGTGCTGTGCATATATATAGCGGGCACGCGCGCACACACATACATATCATATATGTGTAAGATACACAGAGGATGCTAAAAAATGTATACACATTTTAAGAATGGAAAAAGCTGTATTAACTTATAAGAGGTGCTCAGCGTGACTCGTATTCGTCTTTTTTTATTGGTATACATTGAGGATCACAATTTTAACATAGTTTTTTCCTTTCTTACAAAGGGGTTCATATTTTTTGTCACCCTGTGTGTGCACATGTATGTGTGTATATGTATGCTGTCACCAACCATAATTTGTCTCAGTAGATAAAGGAGAGTCAATTGTCAGATCTGTCCAGGTCACTTTGCCAACACCTTGTTCTCAGTGCTTGCATCAACCTGGTGAATTAGCCAGGGGGTAACTAATTAATCATTCACTTCGTGCCTATTATGTGCCAAAATATGTGCTAGGAACACGCATCCAACTCAAATAAAAAGCAGCATAGTTTTGGCCTTTATGTAGCTTTTATCTTCTGGGAGGGATGGGCATGATCAGCAACAAAACAATTCATCAATATGCAATTGTAAAACTATCTTAAGAAGAAAAACAGAATCTTATGTTAAATAGTTTGCAAAAACAATCCTAGCCATTCCGTACAACATAACCTCGCCACTTGTAAGATGACTTTGGAGCTCCTCCCAATAACAGGTAAAGTCTATTTTCAACCCTCCTTAGAATCTGAGGTGGGTTCAGTGACTTGCATTAGACAATAGGATGGTATGGAAAGGCCCTGCGGGATGGAAGCGAGTATCCATCAATGGATGACTGGAAAAGCAGAATGTGGCATATAGACTATTATTCGGCCTTTAAAAAGAAGGAAATTCTGACATATAAGCAACATGGATGAACTTTGAGGATATTATGCCAAGTGAAATAAACCAGCCACAAAAGGGCCAACATCGTACGATTCCATTTGTGGGAGGTACCCAGGACAGTCGACATGATAGAGACAGAAGGCAGAATGGTGATTGTGAGGAACTGCAGGAACAGGAGAATGTGGGGAGTTTCGTTAATAGGTACGGAATTTCACTTTTGCAAGATGAAAAGAGTTCTGGAAATACAGGTGATAACTGTATAACCATATACACGTATTTAACATCGCTAAACTCTACACTTAAAAATGGCTAAGATAGTCAATTTTATATTACAGGTATTTTACCACCATAAAAATGGAAGAAGATTAAAAATTGTAAGTATCCTTCTGAATTATTTGATTCTGAATCCTCCTCAATTATCTGATCCAATTATCTGATTTTGATTCTTGGAGGGGTTCTGGGCCTTTCATTTCTTTGAGCTAGTTCATAATTCTGCATGCTGTACAGAACTGATGGTAAAGCAACTAATTCTTGTCCATGGATATGCAGATATATTTTATATGTGGATGAACAACCCTCTCTCCTGTGGAAAAAACAGTTTTGAGCCCATGAACTTCATTTAAAAATATTTGATCTATAACAGAATCTTTCATTTTGATTCACATTTCTTTTTACAGTTTTATCATGATAAAATTGACATAATATAAAGTTCACCCATTTTTAGCATACAGTGCACTGTCTTCAATATATTTACAGAGTTGTTCAATCAATACATCTATTCTTAGAACATTTCCATCACTTTAAAGAGGAAGCTCTGCTATTCACTAAACACTCACCCCAGGGACCTGACAAACACGAATCTAATTTATATTTCTGTAGCTTCATCTATCGTAGACAATCCCTATAAAGAAAATCACACAATGTACATTCTTTACTGACTTTCTTCACTTAGCATATTATTTTTGAGACATCCATTTTGCAGACTGCATCTCTAGTTTACTACTTTTTATGGATCAAAAAATTTTTGTAGTATACATAATGCCTTATTTTGTTTATTCATTTAGCAATTAACATACATTTGATTTGTTTTCACTTTGGGAGTATTACGAATAATGATTCTGTGAATGTGAATATGCAAGATTTTGTATGGACATATGTTCTTGCTTTTCTTGGGTATGTTAGAAATTGTTTAGAAATTGCTAGGTCATACGGTAACTGTACATTTGAGGTTTAAACGAACTGCCAGCCTTTTCCAGTGTGACTGCACTATTTTACATTCCCACAGAAATGGAGGAAGATGCCAATTTTCCATGGTAATATCTGGTATTGTCTGTCTGTTTTCATTATAGCCAACCAAATGACCAAACGAGTACAAAATAATATCTCCTTGTGGTCGTGTTTTACATTTCACTAATGACTACCAATATCAAACATCCTTTTATATTCTTATTGGATATTTCTTATATCTTATTGGATATTTGGTATATCTTCTTAACAGAATTATCTATTCAAATATTTTGCCTATTTTATAATGAGATTATTTATCTGTTTGTTATTCAGTTGTAAGAATTATGTATCCCGGATACAGATCTCTAATCAGAAGCATGATTTGCCAGGATATTCTCTCAGACTATATATTGTCCTTTACTTCCTTGATTGTGTAGTTGAAGTACAGAAGGTTTTAATTTTGATAAAGTTCAGTTTATCTATTTTTTCCTTTTTTCCCTTTGTCTCTTGGTGTCATATGTAAGAAACTGTTACCTGACCTAATTTCAAAATTTTTCTCCATGAAATTGCCTACTTTGTAGATAATCAGTTGGTTGTAAGCATTGGCGTTTATAGCTGAATTATCAATTCTATTCCGTTGGCCCACGTCTGCCCTCATGCTAACTCCACAATGTCTTAATTACTGTAGCATTGTAGCAAATTTGTAAATGAAAAACGTATGTTTTCCAAATTTCTTTTTGAAGATTTTTTAGTTCTTCTGGGTCCATTGAAGCACTTCCACATAAATTTTAGGATTCACCTGTCAAGTTCTGAAAAAAGAAGAAAAACCTGCTGAGATGTTGATAGGAATTGTATTGAATCTACACATCGATGTGGGAATTGAACTAAGTTGTGAACGCTAACTGGTTCTAACACTAACAATGAATGAATAAAGTGTTTAACTTATCCTCATTTTATATGTATATGAAAGTTATGATTTTACATCTTCTTGAAAATTATTTGTAACACCAGATGTTAAATATTAAGGTATCACAGGGCTTATCCCTAGAGTCTCAGCAATCTTTACACATTTTTCCTCAGCAATTTTATTCACCCCCACAGCTGCAATTAGCCTCAATCTATACATACATCAGTGCCTCCCAGATTTTTTTCTCCATCTAAAACCTCATTGTCTAAGCTCCAGACATAGACACTTAATTTCCCCTGCCTACTCAAAGTCTCCACGTACATATCTCAAAGGCACTTCGAGCTAAACAGGACTGAGCTTGAATTTATGTCTTCAACCCTTGGCCTTGGTCCTGTTCTGCTGTTGATCTCTATGTAATAAAGAACATCTTCCAGCCAGTTGGAGAGCTGGCTACATAAGAATCATCATTTGCCTTCCCTCCTCTCTGCCCCCTCTCCCACTGAATTCACCTTTAAAATGCCCCGTGAACCAGCCCAACTCACTCTGGCTGCTGACGCTCCTTTCCTTGATATCGGCAGTTCTCTTCTGACTGGTTTTCTTACATTCACAGGCGCTGCTTCTCCTCTGTTCTCACCATAGTCAGATTTCAAAAATCAAATCTGATCACGTCTGCTTGCTTACAAACTTGCAATGTCTCCTTGTGTTCCTTAAAACTAAAATCTAACTCCTTCCTACAGTCTACAGAGTCTATTATGGATTTTGCCCACTTTTTAGCCCGTTCTTGTAACACTCTCCTGTCCTACCCACTGCTTTACCCTTCATCAATTTATTTGGACATGCAAATTTTTCCTTTTGCTTCTCTGTTCCCTCTGTCTGAACTACATGTGATCCAAATTTCCATCTGCTTAAATCCTGTGTATCTTTCAATTATCTGGTCATTAAAAAAAAAAATAAAAAGGGTTTCTCTGATTCCACTCCTAGGAAAACTTTTATAATATACTTTTATAAAACAATGCCTCTTTCCTTAGGAAACCAATTAATATTTATACTATTCACTTTAGTGAGCATTTTATTATCTCCCATAAGATAAGAGAGAGCCAGGCTATGTTGACTAATATTGCATAATGTCCAGACACATCTTTCTCTTGTAACTAAGAGATGAAGCTAACTTGAGTTATTTCTTTTTTAAATGAAGTATTATAACTGAGAAGTTCAGGGAATTCAAGTTCTAGTTTCAGGTTAGGCAGGATCTAGGGGCTATGGTGTTTCTCCTCACGTCTTAGCTCGACTTTTTTTCTACATGTACTTCCTTCTTGAAACATTTCTCACTATTTTTCAGAAAGATGGCTATCAATAATCTGGATTTAAGTTCTCCCACCTTAGCAATCCCAACAGAAAATGCTTTTCTTTCTTATTAGCTTTAGAGAAAGTCCACACCTAATTCTCAGTGATGCAGGCTGGATCAAGTACGCAGTCCTGCACCAATTACTTGACCAGAAATACTAGGCCAGTTCCATATCCACAGATTGCAATTAGGCCTCACTCAAACTACATGAACCAAAAGTTTAGGAAAAGGGCCCTCAAAGGAAGAAGATAGGAAAACAATGGGTTCCAAGGCAGCTGCTTCTCTCCTAAAAAGTTGGGGTTTCCAGCAGCTGCCTGGTCCTTGGTTTTTGGAGTATTCTTGGTCAACAAGTGATCAGATGCCCCAAAGTAAGGAAAGCATGAAACAAAGTTTATTGAGAAAGAGAAAGATAGGTTTATAGAGTAATAGCAAGATATAGGCTTATAGAACAAGATGCATTCACCATGAACAGTGAACAGGCCCCCATTTGGGGGACAAAGAAAAGGATTTAAATGTGGCTGGTGGCTTTCTTTTATATCACCTGTGTTGGGCCTACCTCCATGGTTCAGAGGTCGCCTTGGAGCCAGAGTCTTAGTGTGCAGGCAGACTTCCCATGAGATTCTCTGAGAATCCACTGGGGGGTAAGGACCACTATGTGGATAAGCTGACAACTTGATAATTAGCCTTAAGCCTGTTCTAGGTTACCTTTGAAACCTATTGTACATATTGCTAGGCTGGAGAGTCTTCCATATGCTTTGCAGTTGGCATGGTAAGTTCTGATTGATAGATAGATAGGACATTCCCTCCTCCCCAGGTGTGAGCAATCCCTTGGTACAAAATTAAGGTGGGCAGCAGCATGTTGGGGGTCTCGCCTTTGTCCTCTTTCCCCAGGAGAACCAGATTCATAACTGACTACCTAACAAAATGAATATTGGAGAGAAAATGCATCAGTAACTCTTCAATTCCTGGCACAGAGTGTCTGCCATATAACTTTTGCCAAATATATATTAGTTATATGAATAAAGTAAATCAGGCATAGTCAATGTCATGAAATCAGGTGATGAAAAACAAGAGGATTATGGAGCAGCTTGATTGGGTGAATGAATGTGGTCTTGAATCCCATTTGCATCACTTGGTACTTGGGTAACAGTAGGTGAGTTACTTAGACATCTTGATTTTCAATTTTTCTCATCTACATACATTTTCTCATCTACAGATCTTTCTACATCTAAATATTGATAATAATCCCTAACAACCAGGGATTTCATGAGACAAATGTACTAACAGATATAAAGTGCCTGTATTTGGGTTGGCAGAGAGAAAGCCCACAAAACTTTTTCATTCCTTCCTTTTCCCTTCTGCTTCCAAACTTTGCCACTGCCTATGAGTCAATTCTTCCCTCATATTTTGAGGTGGAGATTACAGTTGTCTGCATTCCAGACCATTATTTTCCCAAGTTCTTTTTTCTATTGAAATCTGAACGCCTGGTAATCAAGCAGGTAAAAGAGAGAGAGAGAGAGGGAGGGAAAAGGAGAGAAAGAGAATGAATAGGAGGGAAGGAGAGCGAGAGGAAAGGAGGAGAGAAAAAGAGAGATAGAGAGGAGAGAGAAAGGAGAGAGGACTGAATTTGAGAAAAAATGGTGGAAATGACAGGTATGAGTCAGGTGAGTTTGACAGGTATGCCATATGCTCACCTTTCTACACCACCCAGAGGAATCTTGAGCCAACAATGCCCTTTCTATTCAATTCATTCCTGGTTCTCAGGGAGCTATAGCTCAGAGTTAGCACCATGAACTTGGCTGTATTGTTCTGTGCTATTTCCTCTTGCCCTTGCCTGAAACCGCATTTCAATCAATTGCTAATATCAGCGTGGGAGTCATAATCCTGGTTTAGAGCTGCTGCAAGTTACCACATCTCCGTAGTTCAAGAAAGGAGTTTGACTGTTGAAGGGAGCATACCTGAAAGCCAGACAAAGCTGTCTGTTTTCTCCCAGGCAATGAGATACTGCGAGATCCAGCCCAATCAATCTCATAAAATATTAATACCTTCCTTCTTGCCAGGGGAGGAGTTAATTCTGCAGCTAGGACCCTTGCCAGGTAATGAAGGTCTGTTGGAATTAATGTACCCCTAGGTCTAGATAACCTTTCCTCACATAGAAATGTAGCCTAGCAGCCACAGCCTACAGTGTTAAGTCTAAAACTGAAATGGCTGTTTTTAGGGGAGTTTTGAGGCTGTGTCAAGCATAAAAGGTGTGTTTCTATGTTGCAATATCAATCATGTCACCATGAAAATAGCAGTTTGATAAAAAGTTTCAAGGGGAGACATCGACATGTTCAGAGACAGGATGAACGAAGACCTTCTGATTCCACAATGACATGGCATTACCAATGTGATGTGTCAAAGAGCTTTGGTATCTGCAGCGTGCTATTATGTGCTTGTTAACTTCACCTTTAACTCTGGCGACAGTCAATTACCCTAATGAGAAATTCAGAGCCCAGGGGTGATCAGTTGGTCTTGACTAAGAGTGCCAGGCGCAGTGGCAACTGCCACAAGCTCCTCTCTTCTCCCTACCTCGATGGTGGCTCTTTTAGATAGTATACTGAATGTGAGAAACATTGGTGGAAACAAGTGGGTTGTTGAAAAACAGCATGAATACCAGAAATAGAATGAAGGGATACAAATATTCTAGAGGCATTTCCAATCATATGTAAAAAGGAATTTGAATTCAGTACATACAAACTGAGGGCTCACTTGCTAAGTGATTCTGTGTCCAGCCATTGGTGTTAGAGGACACCGGAGACTGATTCCAACAGGAACAGTTCTTCTGGACTGTTGTGTCCACCTGAAATGAGCTATCACACAAGGATTGGTCAAGGCACCTACAAGAACAGGGAGCTGGAACATCATCAAATTTATAGACAGGATTTATGAACTGCTTTTGTAAATTAATGTCCATATGTGTGATGGAATTTTTTTCCTGACTTTTTTATAACTTGGCAGTGAAGTTGTGGGAGGGTAACTAGCTTTCACTTACCTCAAACTCTTTTAAGTCACTGCTATCCTCTGCCCAAAGCACCTAAAATAGGGCATGATTAATTGGGTTCAGCTAATAACATATGGTTTTTAAAGAAATTCATACAGTTTTTATGTTTCACCATCTTCATCAGATTGCATCAGCCTTTCCTGAATCTTAGATTGTTAATTCAGTAGTGCAGATGGCCTAGATGTCATAATTACCAAGGTGATAATTATAATACGAAAGGCAGCTGATGTTTGTACAAAAGCTGAGTAGATCACAAAGTACTTTGTTTACATGCTGATTATCACCCACATACAATCAAAAGAGTGGAAGTCCAGCTATTCTGCCCACAGCACATGATGGTCAAGTGCTAAAAAGAAAATTTTTTGCATTATGTAGAATGTGCACCTAGGTGGCTGGGGGACAAGACTGAGGCACAAGGAATGTGGTGCTTTTTCAAGCCTCTGCTGGTATCACATTTTCTAACATCTCATTGGCCAAAGTAAGCCACATAGTTGAGCTGGGAGTCACAGCAAGATGGTTCTGTGAATTCTTATTTTCTGGCTTGATGGTGGCAGAGCAACCTCACAGCCATAAGAAGGTGTGGCCCCAAAAAGGAAGCAACCTAGGCCCTGAACCCCAGGGAGCAGGATGGCCAGGACAGCTGCCTAAACTGCCTTGGGTTGCCAAGTGAGCTAGAGGGATTATCTTACTGTTGTGTCTCTGAGACTCATTTTTATTGGTATGGTTGGATATTTTGCTTATTTGGCTTAGCCAGGCCTGAAATACTGAAATCATTTCTCTCTTGGATTTCTCTTTTAGGTTGTGACAGAGCTTTCTGGTATATTTGCTGGCCTTTAATTGTGTGTGTTTGTTTAGTTATACTTTTGCTCAGCACACCCACTTCTGTAACACAAAATCACAAGATTCACAGTCAAAAACTGTGTGCTTGAGTCTTAGGTCTGCTACTTTATAAGTTGTGTGATAGAAAGTTATTTAGTCTCTCTAAGAAATGTCTTCCTCTAGAACAGTGGTTTTCAACTTTCCTAATGCCTCGAGTCTTTAATATAGTTCCTGTGGGTCATGACCCACAGGTTGAGAACTGCTGCTCTAGAAAGTGGAGCCAGTAACACCAACCTTGCTACTTGCTTGCTGTAGCACCATGACAATCATATATGATTACAGCTGTTAATTTTTCTCTTAGACTATGAAGTACATTGAACGTAGTTATTATTGGTTGCTATTAGTATTCATTTGGCAGTTGCAAACTCAAATGAGAATTAAATACTGAGTTTTTATAATTCTTGAAACACCTCCCTTATACTTGCCCAATTCAAACTTACTAGACTTAAGCAATAATTTTATACCCATAATTCCAGGTTCTGCAGTTCACAGACAAAGGAGAAATTCCTGCTTTAGGTGATCACCGCCTACAGGCAAATACCAAGGGCTTCCTTTATGGAGTTCACAGGTTCCTTCATAATGAGGCTAATTTCTAGATTTTCCCAGACATCCCACCACCACCAGTTTCTTTTGCATCCGCATAACAAAACTCCCAGCTGTCACAAGTCTAAGTTTCTGCACTGAACTCCTCTTGTATGGAATATTCCCTTTTCCCTTCCAATCTGTTCCTTAACCCTGAACATGCAGCCTTCCAACCTTGCATTTGGGGGAAAGTGTCAGCTGCCTTTCCTCCCATCCTCCAGGCAGGGTTAGTCATTCTCTTCCCCACTGGAACAGGGCCTTATACATTCCTCGTATGATACTTCATTGATTTTGTTTACATGTCTGTCTTCCCAGCAAGATGCTGAGCTCTTAGGAATGAGGCTGTTATTCATCCCCACCCTTAGCACTCACCCCATGCCCTGGAATGTTAACAATGGGTATTCAGAGAAATTTCTCCGAATTTTTCTATCCTATGTCAAAAGAGTTGGTAGCTTACATTTACTTTGAGGGTTTTTGGAGAATATTTGAAGCTATAATTCAGCTAAAATAGAAATATATTTCCCTGAAATAGGAGTTTTCCCCTCCACATTGGTGGAAAGCCCTAGGCACTGGCCTAGTGGTTCTTAAACTCAGTGGGCACCTGATAAAAATGCAGAGCTAAGATTCTGCATCTCAAACCTAAGGAATTACAATCCTTGGGGGGAGAAGCCCAGCCATCTGTATTCCAGAAACTTCCCCAAGGGATTCTGATGCATATCAAAGTTTAAGAGCCATTGCATGAGGCCAATCTAACTTACAAAGTAAGGGTTCCAATTGCTTCAAATGCTTCCTCTGTTGAAAAAGAGCAGAAACAAAGTGGCCATTCAGAGTGCTGGGTGCTCTCTCCATCCCACCCCCTGGTCCCCCTCCCCGGCCTCCGGTGCCTGGCCCTCCCTGAAGAGTTAATGTCACCTGCCTCCCTTATCGCTCAGTGGCCTTTGATCAGGAGCTTCTTCATTCTGGCTCGCTCTTTACTTCAAAGCTGAGAAACCCGATCAGCTCTTCTCTCCTTCCCTCACCCAGGGCCCAGCCAGCCCCACAGGTGGGCTGGCCACTTGGGAAGCTGACAGTGCAGACAGTCCTCTGGGAGAGCCCAGGGGAAAATCTTTTGTGTGGCACTTCTGTCTGATTCTCCCTCAACACAACTCACGCCTCAGAGAAAACAGGAGCGGAGTCATAACTGTGTTCTAAGCCTGCCACCACCATGGGTGTGGAATAACCACAGGCCAGGCACAGTTTTGTGGTGTTCCATCTCCTGGGCCTTGAGGCAAGTCTTTCCGGGTTAAAGAGCAAAGGTCCTTTATAGAAAAAAACAAATCTCCTTTTACCTGAGCATCAAAATGATCTCCCAAGTGAAAGTTTATATAAGAAAGATGATAAGTGATTTGGTTTTGTAAAGCAGTGGCAGTTCTGTTTCCTTGGTCAGTTATTCCATTCCAAAAGATGGGCATGTGCCAGTGTAAGATGCTGTTTTAAACTCAAGTTATCAACCCACAATTATCATATGTCTTCCCTCCAAAGTACCCAAGGGATGACCCAAACCCTACTTTTAAATAAGTACAAATAAATCAAAAGGTCATTTTAAAAAACAGCTCTATTTGAGATATAATTCAGATATAAAAGTTTACTCATTTAAAGCACTCATTTCAATGAATTTTAGTACACTCACAGAGTGGAGCGTTAACGATCACCATCATCTAAGTTTAGAACATTCTCATCAACCCAGCAAGTAACCCCACAGCCATTAGAGTCACTCCCCGTCTTTCTCTCCTGCAGCCCTTGGCAGCCCCAATCTACTTTCTGTCACTTTAGATTCTCCTGTTCTGCACATTTTGTACAAATGAAATGTGGTCTTTATGACTTGCTTCTTTCACTTAGGAAAAAATATATATATATAGTTATAAAATATATATATTTATAAATTTACCAAAATCTATATATTTTGAGACAGAGTTTCATTCTGTGCCCTGGGTTGAGTGCTGTGGCATCATAGCTCACAGCAACCTCAAATTCTTGAGCTTGAGCAATCCTCTTGCCTCAGATTCTCGAGTAGCTGAGACTACAGTAGCTGCCACACCTCCTGTCTGTTTTATTTTCTAGTTTTAATAGAAACAAGGTCTCACTTTGCTCAGGCTGGTCTTGAAGTCTTGAGCTCAAGCAATGCACCCACCTCAGCCTCCCAGACTGCTAGGATTACAGGTATGAGCCACCACGGCTGGCCTAATATATATATATTTAATTTCATATTAATATGAAGGTACAAATGATTAGGTTGCATAATTTGCATTTGTCCGGTAAATTCAAGTTGTAGCTGAGTTCTGCACCCAGGAGGTGTGCTGTATACCTTTACATTGTGCCAGTTAGGTGGAAGTTTACTAATCCCGGTCCCTCCGTCCCTTTACTCTTTCTCTCTTTCTCCCTTCTCTCCCCCAAATTAAATTGTGTTCTTCTCTCATGTGAGCATATAGATGTTTATCTATTTTTTCATATTAGTACTGAGTACATTGGATACTTGTTTTTCCATTCTTGGGATACTTCACAAAGAAAAATGTTCTTCAACTCCATCCAGGTTTAATACAAAAGATTTAAATTCTCTTTGCTGATGATATGATCTTATACTTAGAAAATCCTAGGGATTCAACCACAGGCTCCTGGAAGCAATTAAGGAAGACAGTAACATCTTGGGGTGCAAAATCAGGGTCCACTGATCAGTAGCCTTCGTATAAGCCAATAATAGTCAAGCTGAGAATGAAATCAAAGACACAGTTTCCTTCATAGTTAGCTTCAAAGAAAATGAAATACCTGGGAATGCACATAACAATAGGATCTCTACAGAGGGAACTAAGGAACCCTGAGAAAAGAAATAGCAGAATATTTTCAGGATTCATCCATGTTGTCACATGTATCAGTATTTTATTCCTTTTTATGGCTGAATAACATTTCACTTTATGGATATATATCACATTTTTGTATCCATTCATTTTGTGATGAACATTTGGGTTCTTTCTCTTTTTTGGCTATTATGAATGATGCTAATATTTATATACACTTTTTGTGTGCATATGTTTTGATTTCATTCCAAAAAATGGATTTGACGAGTCATATGTATCCTATGATTAACATTTTGAGGAACTAGCAAACTATTTTTCAAGTGGTCACACCATTTTATATTCCAATCAGCAGTGAATGAGTTTTCTAATTTCTTTATATCTAAAGAAACTGTTATTATTTGTCTTTTAAACTACAGCCATCCTGATGAGTGTATATTGTATCTCCTGGTAGTTTTGTTTGTTTGCTTGTTTCTTTCTTTCTTTCCTTCCTTCCTTCCTTCCTTCCTTCTCTCTCTCTCTCTCTCTCTCTCTTTCTTTCTTTCTTTCTTGACAGTCTCTCTATGTCACCCTTGGTAGAGTGCTGTGGTGTCACAGCTCACAGCAACCTCAAACTCTCTGGCTAAAGCGATTCTCTTGCCTCAGCCTCCCAAGTAGCTGGGACTACAGGCATCCACCACAATGCCAAGCTATTTTTCTGTTGCAGTTGTCATTGTTGCTTAGCTGGCCTGGACTGGGTTTGAACCCGCCAACCTTGGTGGTATATGTGGCGGTGCTGTAAGCACTGTGCTACGGGCATTGAGCCCTATCTCCTAGTAGTTTTGATTTGTATTTGACTAATAACTAATGACGTTGAGCATCCTTTCATGTCCTTATTTTCTAATTGTATACCTTCTTGGCCCATTTTTAAGTTGGATTATTTGCATTTTTGTTATTACATTAAGAGTTTTTTAAAAAACTATATTTTGTATAAAAACTCTTTATGAAATATATAGTTGGCAAATATTTTCTCCAAGATTGTGAATTGTTTTATTTTCTTGATGGCATGGTTTAAGCATGAAAGATTTAAATTTTGATGAAGTCAAATTTATGTATTTTATCTTTTGTGCTTTTGGCTTCATATTTAAGAAACCATTGCTTAATCCAAGGTGACAAAAGTTTACTCTGTTGTCTTCTAAAAGTTTTAATATTTTACCTCTTAAACTTGTCTGTGATCTACTTTATGTTTTAAGTATGATCTGAGGTAAGAATCTGAAGTAATTATTTTGCATGTTCTCCCAACTTGATTTAATTGAAAGACTATTCTGTTCTCATTGTGAATTTTCTCGACACACTTATTGAAAATTAATTGGCAGTATATCTTAGAGTTCATTTTTAGATTCTTTATTTTATTGATCTATATTTTTTAGCTTTGTTTTTGTTGATTTTTTCTATTTTTATTATATTGTAAAATGTTATTTATTTCTGCAACATTTGTCATTTCTTTTCTTCTGCCTACTTGGGTATAGTTTACTCTTCTTTTTCTAGTTTATTAAAATAGAAGTTTATATTACTGATTGGAGATACTTCTTTTTAAAATATAGGTAGGTGTAGCTGTAATTTTTTTCTGAGCACTATGTTAGCTGTGTTCCATTAACTTTGTACATTGTTTTTACATGTTCATTTATCTTAAAGTATTTTTTTTAACTTCCATGTAATTTCTTCTCTGACTTACTGATTATTTAGGACTGTTTCATTTAATTTTCAAACATTCATAAAGTTTCCAAATACTTTTTTGTTACTGACTTCTAATTTTATTTCATTTTGGCTAGAAAACATATTTTGAATGATTTCAATCCTTTTAAACACATTGAAACTTGTTTTATAGCCTAACATGTGGTCTATCCCAGTGGCTGTTCCATGTACACATGAAAAGAACATGCATTGTAATGTCGATCCGTCTTAGAACTAATGAATCAGAGGCTCTGGGGATTCCAGAATTTTTGTTTAGCAAACACTCTGCGATTCTGATTCATGATCAAGTGTGAGAACTACTCATTTTTTCTTGGCACTTGTATGTCTTGCCCATCTTTTCCTGAGATGTAATCTATTAGAAGTCACACATACAGATGACCTAGAATTCATTGCTTTTCTGTGACCCTGGTACCCAGTAAACCCCCTGCTCCATAATTCTCTAACCCTGCACTGTTCGTCTAATTTGGATCGTGAAGCTTGACCCTCTATTTGCCATGTTGCATCCTGAGTCCTTGCTGGTGCTGGAGGTCTTTCAACCAGGCTCCTTGCTTAAGGTTCTGATGCAATGCTTAGCTTTTTGCAAGCTCTTCCTTGAAGTCTGAAATCTATTCCTTTTATTCCCAGATAATAGCTGTGCCTTTCTCTGAATGTTGTAATTACTTAGTATCTTTAACAACAGTTCTCCTAACTCCTTTGAACCACCACCTTCAGACATTCAATTATTCCCGCTGTCCGGGACCTCTGTTGATTTTACCCCACTCTCAAGAATGGTTCTTCTTAGATCTTGTCACCTAACAAAATCAACATCCATTACGTCATGCCTCTTTGTTCACAGCCCTTTCTACTCTCTATTGGGACTGTGATGTGGCCAGATAGCAGCTGCCCTCCTCCTGCACCAGCATCTTTCATCAGTGTCCCTACTGACCTGGGGACTCTCTTTCCTCAGTATGACCCAACAAATGAGGTCAAGTTTTGCTATAATCTTTTATAGTTAAACATGATCTAGATGATTTTGGTCAATTCTGAATGGCACATTACAACAGACATCTGTGGAATGAGGATGAATTGGACGATCCTAAAACTGGAAATTATGCTATGTGAGAAGGTGGTTTCATGGAAGAGCATCTCCCTTCTGAGGAATACATGGGGTAGACACTCTAGATTGCACACAGATCCCTTTACTGGTCCTGAATACCCATCTCCCTACCGTTGCTGAGTGTTGATGGTTAATGAGTAGCTCCCCACTGCTTCCTCTCCAGGGAACTCCCATCTGCTGAGGGGATCTAGCCACATCTCCCAGAAAATGTTACCCTGTCCTCTGAGGGCAGCTTGCAGGAAGAGACTGCCAGCTCCTTTGCCTCAAGGTGAGACAATTCTGGTTGCTTCTCATGCTCCAGAGCTCCCGGTATTATCAAGGAGAAGCTGGATTACAGCCAAGATCACATCCTTTCTGCCTTTTCTTCTGCCTCACCTGTTTCACTTACTCTTTTTCTCTTCACAGGGCTCCCCTGATAAATCACCTAAACCTGCACCTCAGGCTCTGATTCTACACCAGTGGTTTTCAATCCATGTGCCACAGCACCCTGGTATGCTCTAAGAGGATCTTAGGTGTTCCCCAAAAGTTTTTAAAGATCATTAATTAGGCTGGACACAGTGGCTTAAGCTTGTAATCACAGCATTCTGGGAGGCAGAGACGGGTGGATTTTCTGACACAGGAGTTTTAGACCATCCCAAGCAAGAGGGAGACCCTGTCTCTACTAAAATAGAAAAACTACCCAGGCATCATGATAGCCTGTAGTCCCAGCTACTCAAGGGGTCACTTGGGCCCAGGAGTTTGAGGTTGCTGTGAGCTATGACATGATGGCACTCTACCCAGAGCAACAGAGTGAGATTCTGTATCAAAATAAATAAATAAATAATCATTAACTTAATTATTTTTGCAAGAAGTTTGAACCACAGTAAGGTATTTTTTTTTAACCTTTTTTTGGATCAACATTATTTAAATGTATGGAAAAAGTTTAACTAATAGGCTCAAGTGTGCCATGAGATAAAAAAGGTAGAAAACACTGTTCTAATAGTCCAACTTAAGACAACCAAGACCTCTTCCATAAGGAGGCCAGATAGAGTTGTATGTGATCATCATTTTCTAGAAAGCTATTATGCTAGGGTCTTAGAGCCCCTTCATATAAATAATGTAAATACATGTATGTGTGATATTGGCCAATTAGCTGTTAAAATTGCCTCGTTGTTTAAATATCAATCTTGTTGACTATTTTTTTTTTTTTTGAGACAGAGTTTCACTTATTAACCCTCAGTAGACTACCGTAGCGTTCAGCTCACAGCAACCTCCAACTCCTTGGGCTTCAGCGATTCTCTTGCCTCAGCCTCCTGAGTAGCTGGGACTACAGGCACCCACCACAAAAAAAAAAATTGCCTGGCAATTTTTTTTTCGCAGTTTGGCCAGGGCTGAGTTCGAACCCACTACCCTTGGCATATGGGGCTGGCGCCATACCGACTGAGCCACAGGTGCTGCCTCTTGTTGGCTTTTAATAGTCTGGAAAAGAAGGGGGGGAACCTATCCCTCAGTTCCTCAAATGAGGTAAGAAACTTTGATTGGATGTCTGCCCAAAACCACAAACTAATAGATTTATTAATTGTTTGTCATCGTGAGCCTGTAATTTTTTCCCTGAAGAAAGAAAGAAAAGAAATCTGAAGAACTCCTTTACTTTTGCTTGGGGCCTAGGAGGTCAGAGTGGCTCTGGCCTGTCGTAGACAATGTCTTTGTGGGGGACTGCATTACCAGGTGAGCCTCACCAGCTTGAGTCCAGATCTGCTGGGGCAATTGTGAAATTCCTTCTTCAGTTAGGAGGCAAGGTCAGAGAGAGTAATACCTGAATATTGTCCAGTATTGCATTTTATGGGGCAGGCTTTGCCTTTTAGGACCTGTAATTTTAATATTACCGACATGAGGAGAACTAAAGTATGGTCTTGACTAAAGAGGGCAAGTATTTCTAATTCTGTGCGTCCTTAGAAAGCACCTGGACTCTGTGAATCCTAAAGAATAAATGATCCAGGGAAGTCAGAGCATGACCTACAAATATCTGAAGTCTAGCCATACAAAGTAGTAAATTACATCAGTGTTGTTTTCAGGAGGGTAGAGTTAAAAATAATAATCGGAAGAAACAGAATTATGTTCTGATCACTATAAGAGAAATGCACAAAAGAGGGGTATTTACATCAACATGAGAAATAGGAGAGGAAGAGGAAATGAGTGACATGGGCCAAGCGTGGAAAGAGGACTCACATTTCACAAAGGGAAGAGAGGATAATACTACTCTCGATGGAGGCAGGTGTGAAGGTACCAAGGTTGGACAGCCCGAGTCACACAATGGATACTGGAGGTCATTCAGTGTGGCTGGATACAGGATATATGTTAGACTGTGGAACAGAAGATAGTCTAGAAAGGAGGAAGAGGTGAAAATTTAGGGCCTTTGTGTTGATCTAGAATTTAAATTTTGTCCAGAAAAGTGCATGTGAATTCACTGAAGGATGTTTAAAAGGTATGTAAATAAATCGGTTTTTATTTTTCACTCGGGCAAGTACTAGTGAAAAGGACAGACCAGGTTGAGGAGACAGGGAAGGCAGCCCAGTGGAGTGAGAAACTAATGGGGAAATCCAGATGAGAGGAGAGGATGGCCTGAGCACGGGTGCTGGAGGTAGGGACCAGGCAAGAGATATCGAGGAAGTGAAACCTCCCGAGGACTGATTGTGTGAATGCATGAGAAAGGAGAGGCTAGCACGATGACGTTCAGTTATCGGGAGAGAAAGAGGATGAGGAGGGGAGAAGATAGAAAAAAGGAAAGAGATGTTGGGAGAAAAGGAAACGAGAACAAAGGAGCAAGAAAGGAAGACACATGTGTTGAGGACTGTTTCTTCTTATTTTAGGGATCTGACCTTATGGGTAATCCAGCTATAGAAAAATTAAGAGCTGAGGGAAACTCTCCAGACCAACTTTGTCCAATAGAAATAGTATGAGATATGTGGATAGAATTAAACTGTCCAGTAGCTACATTTTAAAAATGTAAGAAGAAACACACAAAGTTAATGTCATATAATAATATACTTAACTCGGTATATTCAAAATACTATTTTGACATGCTACCAATCTAAAATATTTGTGGCATATTTTGTTCTGTTTTGGTAGTAAGTCTTTCAAATCTGAAACATATTTTACAACAGCAGCACATCAATTTTTGTTGAAACTACTTGATCTGTCTTTAGATTTTATAAAGTATATGGTTGAAAATATAAGGTCACATACCAAATTATTTTAAACATAATTATTTTAAACATTTCCAGTAAATGAGTCAAGTATTATTTTTTAATTTAAGCTAAAATAAATTGAAATTAAATAAAATTAAAACTTTATTCCTTTATCTCACTAGCCACATACACAGTAGAGAGCCAAGTGTGGAGTAGCGGCTGCCATATTAAACAACAGAGCTCTGAAGTCTTGTTTCTTAATGTGAGACATGAGCACCACATTATTTAGCATCCTCAGGAAGTTTGTTACTAAATGCATAATCTCAGGCCCATCCTCAAACCAACTGAATCAGAATCTGTATTTATTTATTTATTTACTTTTGAGACAGAGTCTCATTATCTCACCCTTGGTAGAATGCCATGGCATCACAGCTCGCAGAAAACTCAAATTTTTGGGCTTAAGCAATTCTTTAACCTCAACCTCCCAAGTAGCTGGGAGTACTGGTGCCCACAACAATGCCTAGCTATTTTTTTTGTTGTTATTGTAATTGTCATTGTTGTTTTTCAGGCCTGGGCTGGATTCGAATACACCAGCACTGGTGTATGTGTCTGGGCCCTAATCGCTGAGCTAGAGGCACCAAGCCAGAATCTGCATTTAAATGGGATCTCCACATGAGCTGTGTGCATATTAAAATTTAAGGGGCACCATTCCTTTAGAAAACAGCCAAGATCATGTGGAGACGTCACGGACACTGAAGCAAAGTTCGATGAGGTGCCTCAACCCACACTTCTTCATTAGGAAACTAGATGAGCTTGCATAGAATCCAAAGATTTAGAGTTCGTTCCCTGTCTGACCACCCTTTTGGTATAAATTCACCTAGTCCAACTTATTTTTCATCCTGGCCTCCCCACTTATAAATCCAACATCATACAAGAGAATCCATTTGGCTAAGGAAACATAGCTTGCAGATAGACATTCTGAGGTAGAGAAAAATAGGGGAAGGAGTTCCTCAGAAGATTATTTCAAGATTCTACTGCACAAAAACCAAACTGGTTCTGTGGGGGCAAGACCAGAGTTAGAGTTCTGTGGGCTCTAACATATATGGCGGATTGCATTTCTTCTGTGATGACCCTGGTTTAATTTACCCTTGCTCCATAAATCCTTCTGTCCTCTAATTGCTGGCCAGGAAAAAGGGGGTATCTTTTACAACATAAGGAGAGAAAAAACAGGATGGACCATAATGCAAGGTGGCTTTTGTGTGAGGCTCGCTTGTGCCTGTGAACCGTGATGAATGACAGATGCAATTTCATGCTGAAAACTGGGTTGAATGATCCAAGCTCAGTAATCAGTCTGAATACCTATAATTATAGGACTTGAGGTACTTAAATTTATTATGAGAGGTGGTGAGTTTACAAAATTCAATATGTTACAATTTAAAATAATTGAATAGATTTAAGAAACTTAAAATTATTAAAAGCAATTTACAACTTAACATTTAATATTAGCATAACCAAGCATCTTGCAATGCGAATCCCCAGATACACAAAAAGCTGGTAGATCATCCCCTTCCTATCAAGCAAGATCTTTTTTACCACTTGTGTTATCCAAGTTGGAGCTATTTAGTAAATGCAAATGCTACAAAATTTCATTTTCTTTTTTTATTAAATCATAGCTGTGTACATTAATGCAATCATGGGGTACAATGTGCTGGTTTCATATACAATTTGAAATATTTTCATCAAACTGGTTAACATAGCATTCATGGCATTTTCTTAGTTATTGTGTTAAGATCTTTATATTCTGCATTCAGTAAGTTTCACCTATACCCTTCTAAGATGCATCTGCACCATTTTTACATTCAAATCACCAGAAGCTTCCAAACTTGGCATAAATTTGGTTCTAAGACAGTTTTCTGGCATTATAGCTATGGCCATGAGCAAAATTTTTTGACTAATCATTCATATAGCCACAAAATAATACAACTACATAGAGAATGAAGTGTGATTTAGATGATATTGAGACTCTAGAAAGTAGTTGAGTTAGAATATTAACTATTGGAAAGTTAAATTGAGTATTACCCTGTATAATTTCTGCCATTCTATAAACCAATTCCAAGCTCTGGATGCAGAGAAGTATACCATTGTCTAACGAAGCTTTGCTAAAATAACTTTCAGCTAAAGATGTTTTCTTGCAGACTTCCCTCAGAATGGAAGAAAATATTTGCAGGTTATACCCCCGACAAAGGCTTAATAACCAGAATCCCCAGAGAACTCAAACGTATTAGCAAGAAAAGAACAAGTGATCTATCTCAGGATGGGCAAAGGACTTGAAGAGAAACTTCTCTACAGAAGACAGGTGCACGGCCTACAGACGCATGAAAAAATGCTCATCATCCTTAATCATCAGAAAAATACAAATCAAAAACTACTTTGACATATCACTAACCCCAGTAAGATTAGCCCACATGACAAAATCCCAAAACCAGAGATGTTGGCGTGGATGTGGAGAAAAGGGAACACTTCTACCCTGCTGGTGGGAATGCACTATTATGCTCCTTTTAGAAGGATGTTTGGAGAATACTTAGAGATCTAAAAATTGACCTGCCATTCGATCCTATAATTCCTTTACTTGGTATATACCCTGAAGACCAAAAATCACATTATAACAGACATCTGTACCAGAATGTTCATTGCAGCCCAATTCTTAATTGCTAAGTCATGGAAGAAGCCCAAGTGCCCATCGACCCACAAATGGATTAATAAGTTGTGGTACATGTATACCATGGAATACTATGCAGCTTTAAAGAAAGATGGAGACTTTACCTCTTTCATGTTTACATGGATGGAGCTAGAACATATTCTTCTTAGCAAAGTATCTCAAGAATGGAAGAAAAAGTATCCAGTGTACTCAGCC
>CAUYRH010094111.1:0-24701 GCA_963574655.1 Perodicticus potto
GAGTTCCTGTAAGACCACTGCTCTGTGCAAACAGAGTTCAGTGGTTTCTTGGGAAACATCCAAGTTACAACTGGCCACTGAGTTATTAAATATCAATTAAACAAGGTAGCTTTAAAATGGAAGGAAATATTGCAGCATGAACCAGGGGCATGTGAACTTCCCCTTCCAGCTCTTTCTACTTCTTCTTCCTCTTCTCCTGGGTGCACCGTGGACAGAGCCATTTTCCTTTGGGTTTCGTGGTAAGGTCCACACAGGCAAAGTGAAACCACTCTATCGGACAATCGGGGCTGTTGCAGCCGATCATCTCCCCATAGGACACCTGGTGGCACAGGCAGTACGTGGGCTCATTCGGGTCCACGGGCATGTCCAGCACGTCGGAGGGGTGCACAGACAGGATAGCATCTGTGAACTCGGATCCTCCTTTGTGCTTCTTTTTCTTTGGAGTATCTTCTTCTGAGGTCCTCCTGCCTCGGCCTCGGGACCCCCTCTTTTCTTTCTGACCTCGACCTTTTTTTAGCCCTCGCCCCCCGGAGCTCTCGAAGTCACTGCCCTCCTTCTTGTCCTTCAGATCCGCCTTGAAGAGTGCCAAGTCTGCGTCGAGCCTTCGCATGTGCTTATCCACCATCTCACAGGTCTGCATGGCCAGCTGCACCTTGTCGTCGCTGTACTCCTTGCACTTGCTGTAGGCGCTCTGGATCTTCTGCAGGTGCTCCACCTGCTGGTCTGCAGAAAGAGGCTTCACCGTGGAGATGTACTCTGCAGCCAGGAGGTCAATCTCCGCTTTCTTATCTTCTGTCCTCTGGTCCAGCTCCCGCATCAGCTGGAAGTTCCTCTGAAGTTCACATGGAAGATTCTCGATACTGTCGAGATAGTGCTCCAAGTACATGGCGGTCGCCATCTTCGTCCGCGGCCGCGCTCGGGGTCTCAAATATTTTAGATCTTATAAACAAATGGCTGTCAAACTTCCCGGTCTTAGAAATCAGGATTCTAAAAAGCTTTTAGTATTTAGTGATATTAACCATATTAGGAGTTAAAAATAAACAATTTTAAAATGACAAATATACGAAGTATTTTTGTAAATTTACTTAAAACTTTTAAACTCATTGCATTTTAACATTTTTATAAGAAATAACTATTTTTCAGAACAAAAAATTGGTTTTACATTTTGCAAATCTCTTTAAAGTCTAGCTGAACACCAGATAGCTGGATTCTCAAATCTGTACCTGTTGTTATAGTACATGTCAGGTACCTTCTGGAAGATTCAACTAGATTCTTATAAAAGAATGAGTGTGAAAAAGTGAAATAATGTCTCAGCACTATTATGAAAAGTCCTGATCTAATAGAAACTCTGAAAAAAACGTGGAGACACCAAAGGGATCTGACCCTAGTAATCTCTAGATCAGCCTTTCTCATCCAAGTGTCTAAACCACAGAACACAGACAATGTTTTGAGTGACAATTATCTCAGATCTCCTATTTTTGTTTGTTTGGTTTTATGGCAGATGACAAACTCTTTCTAGAAATACAAGAGATCGATAATGTATTAACATATAGCAGGTGCCATGTGGCCTTGGGGTATTCTTTCCCAGAACCAGGAGGAAAAAGCCTTCTCCAGATGACGACTTTTTACTTTTTTTATGTATCTACCTATATTTTAAAAATTAAACAATATATTATATGAGTGTTATAGTCAAAAATAATTATTAAAAAGAAAAAAGTGAGGCCAGGCAGGTGGCTCATAATTGTAATCCCAGCATACTGGGAGGTCGAGGCGGGAGGATCCTTCGAGCTCAGGAGGAGTTTGAAACCAGCATGAGCAAGAGTGACACCCCATCTCTACTAAAAATTGACAAATGACCCAGGATTGGTGGTGCCCACCTGTAATCCTAGTTACTCGGGAGGCTGAGGCAGGAGGATTACCGAAGCCCAGGAGTTTGAAGTTGCTATGAATTAAGTCTGATGCCACAGAACTGAAGCCTAAGCAACAGAGTGAGACTTTATTTCAACAAAGAAAAAAAAAGAGAAGGAGAATGTGTAAATAAACTATTTGTAAGATAAGGAAAACATGGAAACTGATTGAGATAGAAGAGTATTTTTCAACCTATTTTTACCTCATGGCACACTTGAACCTATAGTTAAACTTCCCTGGCACACCTAAATTATGTTGGTCAAGATAAAAAAAAAAAAAAAAAGCAAAAAAGTACACTTATTGTGCTCTAAACTGTTTTCTTGTTTTGGGGGTTTTTTTTTGCAGTTTTCAGCCAGGGCCGGGTTTGAACCCACCACCTCTGGCATATGGGGCCGGCGCCCTACTCCTTTGAGCCACAGGCGCTGCCCTGTGCTCTAAACTTCTTTCAAAAAGAATTTAATTGGGGGCAGGGCCTGTGGCTGAAGGAGTAGGGCGCCAGCCCCATATGCCAGAGGTGGCGGGTTCAAACCCGGCCCTGGCCAAAAACTGCCAAAAAATAATTTAATTAATGATCTTTAAAGATTTTCATAGCACACTTAAGATCTTTTCGTGGCATACCGGTTGAAAAATCACTGAATCACTGAGATAGAGAAAAGTCTTCTGTAACAAATTCCACAAGAGGTTCTAAATGTTTTAAGTGGGCTTTTTTTTTTTTGAGACACAGTCTCACTTTATCACCCTGGGTAGAGTGCCGTATCATCACAGCTCACAGCAACCTCAAACTCCTGGGCTCATGTGATTCTCTTGTCTCAGCCTCTTAAGTAGCTGGGACTACAAGTGCCCACCACAGTGCCCAGCTATTTTTAGAGAAGGGGGTTTCGCCTTGCTCAGGTTGTTCTTGAACTCCTGAGCTCATGCAATCCACCCTCCTCAGCCTCCCCGAGTGCTAGGATTACAGGCATGAGCCACCACACCTGCTAAGTGGGCTCTTGAAATGAATACACTATCAGAGAAAGCCAGCACAATTTAATTCTTCATTAAATTTCTGAACAGCACCTGTGGCTCAAAGGAGTAGGGCGCTGGCCCCATATGCCAGAGGTGGCAGGTTCAAACCCAGCCCTGGCCAAAAACTGCAAAAAAAAAAATCCTGTCATTTTTGGTTAATTGCTAGAGTTGTGAGTTAAGAAAATCTTATCTAGCCAGGTGTGGTGGCTCACACCTGCAATCAAGGCAGGAAGACTGCTGGAGCTCAGGAGTTCCAGACCAGCCTGAACTAGACTAAGACCACGTATCTACCAAAAATTTTTTAAAATTAAGCCAGGTGTGGCGGCACACACCTGCAGCCCCATCTACTCAGGAAGCTGAGTGAGACGGAAGGACTGCAGGAGCCCCGGAGACGGAAACTGTAGTGAGCGACGATCCTGCCCCCACACTCTACCAGGGCCACAGAGCAAGACACTAGCACAAAACTTTCTTCTTTTTTAAAAAAATCTAAACATATTTTTACATATTCTATCATATTTATGAAAAACGATTCCAATTTTTCTTGTTTTTTAAACTCAAAGGTACAAATTTTAAGCAAGATTTAGTGTAAAATTCATTGTTGCCATAATCTTTTGTGCTTTTTCTCTAAATATTAATATTTTCAGGATATCAATTTTCTTTAAATATTAAAAATTTCAAGATATTTAGGCAATGATTAAAAAAAATCTCCAGTAAAAGCTAAGACAGTATCTTTGATGTACAGGAATCCCCAGGTTACAAAGGAGACAGGTTCTACAGGTTTGTCCTTAAGTTGAATTTGTAAGTTGAAGCAAGTACAGTTACCCATTAATCTTCATTCACAAGTGTGAGTTGGTCAGCCGGGTGTTTGCAACTCAGAATTTACAACATTATGGCTATCTAAGAGGTACTCAAAAGTATTCATTTACTGATGGATAGAATTAGATCTAGTTATAAACACCCTAACGTCCGAATTTTTTAGATTAACTTAAAATGTTATATAACTGATTAAATTCTTTACGCTCTAATTAGATCTTATTTACATTCAGTACGTCTACAGAGGTTGTTAAAAATGATTAACCTTACATGAATAGAACCTTCTCTAAAGAAGACAGGTGAAGGCTAACAAAACTATTCAAAAATGTTATCCCTAATCATTAACGAAATGCAAATTGAAATGAAATGGAAATCTATGTTTTTTTTTTTCTTATAATTTTATGAAGGGCCCGATATACTGCTAGTATTTTGTGTGAAGTCTGTTGTGGTTTTTGAAATGATATTGGTAAAGTAAAGATCCATTATTTTCAGGTGGGCACTAAAGAAATGCCCCCTGGACAGTTAATATGTTAAGATTACACCTTCCATTTATACCTAAGCATCAGTGTGTGAGTTCCCTAGTGTCGTCTGAACAGGATTTGACCACAGGGGTGGGCAGATGGAGTATTAGGAGAAAGGCATGAAGCCAGTAATGGTGTGGGCATGTTTGGGTGGTTTACAAAGGAAAGAGGACGTGGTGGGTGGAAGGAGGACATGGTGGGTGGTTGGATTCCAGGCGGTTCTCTGGAGCCAAGCAGCGGGGTTTCCAGACAGACCGGAGCAGTCTTTTCTGGAACAGATTGTAGTTGAGCTGAGAAGACACTACTTGGGAAGCAGCGGGAACAAGCAGGAGTCTCCTGCCCAGGCTCCCAGCCTCCGCTCTCAGCTCTGCTCAGGCTGTTCTCTTCTCCAGAACAGCCAGGGTGGCTCTGAGAATTACACCAGACTATAGCCTTAATCAGACTCTGACCCATTCCGACCTCATTTCCTCCATGCCTCTCTCATTGATCTCTGTTTTCCAGCTATACAGACTTTGGTTTCATTCATTTTATGCGCCCCCAAACTGCTGGCTCAGCCTTGGCACTGGATGTTCTTGCCCCTGGGAGCTTCCTCTTTAAGATATTGACAAGGCTCATTACTCCACTTCCTTCAGTTCTCTGCCCATTTCACCTCCTCTGACTCACCATCATGGTCTGTTCCTTGATATGTTTTCCTTCAAAGCCTGCCTCCCTGCCCCGTCTTGTGTATACACTTACCATTTCATGTTGATTTGTCTCCCTCACTAGAGCATAAGCCCATTGAGGGTAGGTGCTTTGCCAGTTGTCTTCTCTGCTCTACAACCAGTCTCCAAAACACCACCTGGTACATTGCATATTCTTTAAATGGAGGATTGAATGAATGAATAAACAAATAGCTTTCGTGTCTACAGACTGCATGGGTATGAGAGTACGTTTCATTCAGCTTGCTGAACACTTGCACTGGATGGATGAATGGTACTTGGTTCTCAGTGCCCTGATACTATACCAAGACAGATGGTATGAAAGAATGAATGAAAGAGTTCACTTTAATGCTGTGATATCTTTCCATTTATCACATAGGGAAATATATTACAAGCAAACTTGAGGAATTTTTTTTTTTTTTGACTTTCAAACAGGTTCCAAAAGTGAGTTAGGGAGGAAAACTGCAGTCCCTTTTGCCACAAGCTTTCAAGTGAGACCTCTAAATAGGGTTTCTTAGAGATTTTATTTAAAGAACTTATTCATCAAATAGTGTGAGAGCTAGATTAATCCTGATCTCTCTCTATGACTCGCAGCCATTTCTATTTCCTCATCTTCATCTGAAAACATAATGTTGGTCCTGGTTCTTTTTAAAAAAGTTGCATTTTTTTTCTGATCTATTTTGTATCATTTGTGTCTGAAAAAGGTTCTTTGGTTAGCAAAATCAGAGGTTGGTATCACCTAGGGCTGGACAGATGGTAGATGCTTCTTGGCTATACTGGACTTTATTCTTTTTTTTCTTTTTTTTTCAGTTTTTGGCCGGGGCTAGGTTTCAACCTGCTACCTCTGGTATATGGGGCCGGCCCCCTACTCCTTTGAGCCACAGGGGCAACCCTGGACTTTATTTTTAAAGGAGAGATCACTTCTAGGAAGTAAAGTCAGGGAAGACTTCCTGGAGGAGGCAGGACTTTAAAGTGGACATTAACAGATGGGTGAACATGGAAAGAAAGAGAGGAAGGGAGGGAAGTTAAGTATACTACCAGCAAAGGCTCTGAACCCTAGAATCGGCAACAGTTCTCTCTTGCCTTTCCTGCTATGGTAGAAAATCTTCTGTCTTGGACCTCCCTATGAAAAGGGGACTAGGAAATGGGATAATCTCTCCCTCCTCCTTAGCACTGAGCTTCTTGAGGAATCATGCCCTTCACAGGGGTAGTCACTCAGGTTTGTGTATGACACTTTGAGGGACACATGTCCAGTGAACACTAAAGCTTGCTAAAATTCAAATCTCCTGAGGTATCAAAGCCCTCCTCCACCTCCACCAAACCCCCTCATTCCCTAAGAAATAGGAAGAGAGAAAGGACACAGACCCTATAAATCTGAGCCACAGCCAAGTTTACTGAGATATGCAATAGAAGGGTGCTTGGCAATGTAATTGATATAAATTGGGAGCAGTATATCTTGAAACAAATGTTACAAGTAGAAATTGTTAAAAGAATAACAATGCAAGGGTGTTCAGCACACCCCTTGAGTAAAGGGCTCAAGTACAACTTGAATTTTATCTTAGAAATAAAAACTATGTAAAGTAAATGTTTGTACTCTCATATCAATCTGAAATAAAAAAAAGAATCACAGTAAGAAAACATTTGAATTTCCATTTTCTGTTCTTATTATGTCATTTAACCGTCTTTTGGACTGAACATGTCCACTGATTCCACATTTTCTCATGGCAGAGGGTGATCTAGGAGTCTCAGGTAAAAGGAAGAGGTATTGCTAAATAAGTTTATGACCCACATGAAAAGGACACTTTTCCTGGTTTAAGCAGATAGCTACAGCCCCTGGATGACCAAGGTCAGCCCAGTCCAAGACCTTGTGAAAAGCTTGGCCCTCATAAAAGGATTAAAAGAAAAAAATATATATAGTTACGCAATTAAGTTTGCAAACTCATCCTAGAAAACTTTCTGCATACCTCATACCTCTTTGTAAATGTCACCTTAGAATCCTCCCCTTGGGAAGCTGTGCACCAATGCCAGCGCCGAGTCTACCTTTCAAGGCAGTTCTGGAACTCTATTCTGGTATTCTGGAATAGCTACGTGGGCTGTCATCATATAAGGTCTGACAGTGAAGTTTACAAACTCATCCTAGAAAAAGAGCTACCTACCTCATTGCTGAATATCAGTATGGTCACCTTCGAAGTGCTGCCCTTGGCCATCTCATGACCATAGTGATATTCAGCAATGAGGTAGGTAGCACTTTTTCTAGGGTTCTATATTCAAAACTTATTTAACTGCAAGCTCTGTCAGAAATAGAGGACAAATATTGGACTTTGTTCCTAAAAGGCACAGACTTTAACTTTACGAAAGGAACTTGAATTACAAAATCATTTCATCTCAAAGAAAGAAAAAATCCTTTACACCATCTCTGCTTTTTAAAAGTACACTGTGTAATCAGCTGGCTTGTTAGGCTGTTTAACAGGTAAAGAATATTAAAATATTTGTCTTGGTTTCTGCACTTTCTCAGTGCTGTAAACATCACAGAACAGAGCCTGCCAATCATTTATTGGGCTGCGTGGATGAAGGCGCTTGATGGAGGCAACAGTCTGTAACCAAACACGATGCCTGCAAAATTTGACTCTCTTGTGGGCTGTCTTAGTCTGTTTGCTGTTGCTTATAACAGAACACCTGACTGGGTAATGGATAAAGAAAAGGAATTTATTTACTACAGTTTTGGAGGCTGAGAAATCCAAGGTCAAGGGGCTATATCTGGTAAGGGCCTCCTTGCTGGTGGGGGGGGCGTGTCTTCAGCGTTTTGAGGGTACACAGGGAGTCACGTGGTGAGAGCTGGGTGTGCTACTGTGCTTGGTCAGGCCACTCTTCCTTTTCTCACAGTCTGCAGTCTTGCTGCCATGATAACTTCTTCATCCATAATCCACCAGTAGCTTTATCCATCCACAAGGGCACTGTCCTCATGATCCAGTCACCTCCAATGGCTTTACCTCTCAATGATGCCAAATGGGGAATTAAATTTTAACCTGAGTTTTGGAGGGGACAAATAAAAATAGCATGGCCTGATAGTGCTTTCCATAGCTGAGTCAGAGGCAGCTTCCCTCACCGAGCAGGTGGGTGGGCTGCCCTTGCCTGCTGGCCCTGGGGAATATCCTGCAAGGATTGTTGCCAGGATGCATGGCTATCTCAGCCACTTTCTCCTGCATGGCTATTGAAGGGTGAAAACCTGAAAGCCAGTATCATAAGATTCATGCTGGGAATCTCTCTTTTTGCTCCAATAATGTTGTCCATTCTTGGGATCTCTGAGGAAGCCCCTTCCAAGTAGTAGTCCTCTTGTCTCCTGGGCTCTGCAAAAGTTTTTATTCTCAAGAGTTAAAATGGGTTCCCGATGTATCACTAAATAACAACTAAGTTGGAGACCATGAGTACAGTTCTGTTACTCAAATGTGCTTGTTAATTCCAAGCTCCAGAATTAGACAGACTGCTCTACCCAGGCCAGGTGGCACTGAAGGGTGAGGTCTTCCACAGGGAAAGGACTGTCAGGGTGAAAGTTTGGAGAATTCCTGCTTTTGATGATTTGGCTACTTCCCGCAAGTAGTCAAGTCTGAGTCCAGCTGAGCAGCCTCAGTTAGTTTCCTTAAATTTCCTAATCAAATGAATGGTGGGAGAGGAGAAGAGATCAAAGTATCTCAACACTGTGGGGTTTCTTCCACTTGGAAAGAAACATCAGGAATGGAGACAAAGCTTCCTCCAGCCCTGAAGTTTACTCATGCAGAAGGCTCCTCTTGCCAGAGGACCAAGCTCTCAGCCACATCTGCCCAGCATGTTCCACCCTCTCTGTTTTTCAGCCTCCCTGATTCTGAATGCAGATGGAGTTGCTCCAAATGTAACCTACTGGGTTAAACGCTGGCACCCATGCACTAAACACAGAGGGGACACAGAGCAGGAAGGTGGCTCTTAGATTCCCCTCTCTGCTGAGTTTCCCAAGGCCTCCGCCATGCCTTGGACTGGTATTACCTCCCATTTACAGGAAGGTATCAGTCTTCTAAGGCACTCCTGGAATTTTCTTTCCCACACTGTAATTCACGCTACATGCTATCACTGAACTATTTTTCTGAAAACACTATTCTTACTGAGTCACTCTAACTCTCTGAGTCTCTGTTTCCTCCTTGCAAAATGGATGTGTTCATGTTTTCCCTGCTTGCCTACCTCACATTGTTGTTGAAAAGATCAAATAAGACCAAGGATGGAAAAGCATGCTGTCAATTGAAATGTGTTGTGTGTATGGAATGTACCAATATATTTGGGGACTCTCTTTCTTCTTGTCTATCAGAGCGGGTGTGCACTGGTGAGTGTGGTCCTGAAGGCTTTCCTAAGCAGGCACCCAATGGACCTCCTGTCTTCTCATTTCTCTACAATCCTGCTGCTCTTTTCCTTCCCCTCCTATCTCTCTGAGAAGTCTTTCCTGACCTCTCCTACCCTCAGGAATCTCCCTCTCATCTGAGCTCTTACAGGCCTTGAGTTGAAATGAACACAGCAGATCCTCCATAGCTGATCACCTCTAGCATTGACCACCTCCTTAAGTTGACTTGATTTGCATAGACCGTAAATGCACCTTATTGTAGTTAGTGGAAATTCCTATTGATCACCTCCGGATATTGACCAATTTGTTACAGCCCTTTGGTGGTCAACTTACAGAGGTTCTACTATAATATTGTTACCAGCACCTCATCCAATTTTGACCGAATTGGAATCTCTTAGGGTGGGCATGGAGTGGCTGTGTTTGCTCAGAGCTCTCCAGTGACTCCCATGCACAACCAGGGCACAAAGCTCTTGGTTGAACCTGACACTTGGTGCTGAATTTCTTTGGTTTCATGAGTCCATATTTTGCCCCTAATCACTCTGTGAATTTTCTGAAGGACAGAGCCCTGCCTCTTCTCTTTCTCCTCCTTTCTGTTGCACTTTTCATCTCCTGGGGAGACAGACACATCCCCTGTGGGGTCTCTGGGTTGTACTTACTGAATTTGCTGCAGGACACATTCATTTACCCCTCCACAAGCCCCCCCAGGCTAAGATCAGCAGCAGCACGGGATGGTGGGCTGCAGGGTTGAGTCCCATGCATGCTCACCAATAGGATTCAAAAAGATCCAGTGTCTAGCTGGACTGGCCGGTGGCATCAGAAAGAAATCTCTCTGTGTGAGGGATCCTTCAGCCTTTTTCTTGGGAGCGGATTCCCTTTTTCAAAGGTGGGAGCCAGGAAGCCACAGAAGTAAATATTTATATTTATATAGATATTTATAATTATAAATATTTAGCATTTATATTTAGAATCAAATATCCAGAACCAACATTAGGAGGCAACAATGAGACATTTTCCCGAAGAAAAGTTCTCTGGTTCTCTGGTGAATACATGAGTTTAGGGCCTTGGGGCCTGAGACAGGTTGTCCTGCAATGATGACGCTGCAGTTCACACTTCATTAAACGGTGCTCACTGACCTTGCCTCATGCTCAGGCCCACTGTTCTCTTTGCCAACGGGAAGCTGTATGAGGGTTTCTGAAATCCTTCTGGGGATTTGATGATTCTAACTGTGGAAGGGAATTAGTAATTCTTAGAGCTTAAGAATGAAATTCTTCTTTTCACAGATACATTCACAATTGCATTTATTTCTGACACTGTTCACATATGCACATGGGGAGATGCCGCACACAGAAGCGATGACACACCCACTCATGCGGGCTCCTTCCTGCGTGGGCTTGTGCTAGTTATGGTAATTCTCCTAACCTGGCCCACTCTGGACAGCTGCAGGGTGGTTGGAGTTTTAAATTAATGGAATGCTGCCATTTCATCTCTGCTGCTCTTTTGTATGTAATCCAGGCACTGGGTACCATATCTTCGACTTTCTCAGTGTCTTCTCCAGGACACATCTGGTCTCCAATGGGCTGTGCTTGGTGGCTGTGCTTCAGGACACAGTTATGCCTTGATTCCTGTTTCCTGAGGTCTTGTTCTGCTTTATGAAAAAACACTAACTTGATTGCACTGTTCTGCTACTGCTAAACATTTACTATCTTCTCATAGATATGAAAACCTCAGATTGTCCACTGTGTTTTATATCTGCCCTTAACTATCACTGTTTACCTCTCACTCCTCATTAGTCATCTGACATGAACTCCATAGTGGGTGTGGCTTGCCAAGCTCACTGTTAACGGGGACTAAGGTGACTTATAATGTCGATATTGGCAATGACTGACATCTTATCTTGCCCTCACCCCGGCTTACTCTATGTCTATGGAATGCTTGATTTTTAAGGAGAGATTGATGTCCAGTAGTCACTAGGGCACTGTGGAAGGTGCTCAGAATTTAGTCTAATCTGCATTTATCAATGGACTTTATCAATGGCTGTGGGCTTAGGAGATTGGTAGGTGGGCCACCCAAACATACTTCTTATTTTAGTGACCATATCTCCAGTCATGGTCCCAGTCTCTCTCCATTTGCCCTGCCATGACACCTGTGTACACGTGTACAGTCTGCAGTATATGCTACCCGACACATTCCAGAAGCTTGCAGGGTCACATGAGAACATTTCTGCATTTATGGGAGGCTTTTCAAAATTCATATTTATTTCAATAATTTTTCTTCCTTTCCCTAGGGTCAGTTGGCACATCTGTGGAGACTGCACTTCTTGTTTCTGGCCCTGGAGATTGTCAAGGACACCTGGTTTCTCCCTGTTCAGCACAGAGACAGAGGCACGTGGGTCTGTGGGCTCAGCAGTAAGCATGGGGATCTCGTGCAGACATTTCAGCAAGTGTGCTGGGAAGACATATGCTTGGAGTCATTTTTCCAGAGTTGGGAACGGAGCCAGAAGTACTTTATTTCATTCATTTCTTTGTTCAACATGATTTAGGTTGCTAATGCGTGTCTTTCCTTGTTTTGAGAGCTATGGGGGGTGGGAAAGACAGTTTTATGAGACATCTCTTCCCTCAAGTCTAGGGAAACAACACACACGTGCTTGTGCACACACACACGACACAGAGAGAAGAAAGCAGTACCACATGCTCATTAGGCTGGGTGACAGGGCTGTCAGTCTGGAGGGATGACCCCCCAGATATTGGCATGATTGAGTTTTCAGCCCATATTCTTTCACAGGCTGAGCTTAACTGAGCTAGCTGTGAGCAGAAATCAGCACAAAGAAGGAGAAGGAATATTTGTGTTTATGTTGAATACCAAGATCCAGGAATGGAGAAAACTGGGGTCCATCTGTTTTGCATCAGTGTTGTAAGACTCACATGCATCTTTATTGAATGCCTTTTGAATGTATTCTACAGTTTCTGGGGCTCTGGCCCAGAAAAAGAATGCATTTGCTGCAAATAAACTTTCTTTTCTGCAATAAAGGCAACAGATTAATTTACCCAATGCCATATGACTCCAGCCCTTTGAGAGATCTGAAAGAGGCCCCAGCTCCACCCAAATTTGTGCCTACCAGGGATACTGATGGGTGGGAGATGTGAGGAAGGAGGGATTCATTTATTGGATTGAGGTTTAGATCAATTATTGATTCATCAAAGCATTTCTGCTTGGTGCGAGGGGCAGAGGTCCCCTCTGAACTACAGCTGAGGTTGAGCTAGAATTGGACATTAGGTGAAAGAGACTTTGGTCAGTAGTCAGGGGCCTTATCCACTGGCCTGTCTGTTCCCCCAGAGGACAGAAGCTCACTGGGGAAACTGAAAGGAAGAGGCCAGTTTCCCAGGCTGCATTGTTGACGGAGCCCAGTGTTCAGGAAAAGAAAGAGGCGAGTCTCCCCCACTGGGAAGTGGGTGTCCAGGGAGTATCCAGTTTGTGATCTTTTATTCATGCATATAATCTGTTTGGCTCTATCTTTGGGAAATTACTTCTATTTAGTGTACTTAATTGCTAAAATTGCTGCGAGTTTGCAGGTTTTAAAAAAAAATCTAGTCAAAGATGTAGAAAGATTGACAGTAAAATGTTCATCAGGTGAAAGTAATCTTCAAAGACTTACAGACCCAGTTTTATGTTGTAAGTAGTGAATTTGGAGGCTCAGGAAATAGCTGAGAGGCTGTTGATTTTTTTCACTTGTCTATGGGCAGAAAGCAATAGAAATGACGATGACAGGTCTGAATTTTTGAACACTTGCATTATGTTAAGTAAGCACTCAGAATCCTACATAAAACTAAATGATGGGAAAATCTGAGATTCTGCCCCTGGGGGTTTTCTGAGCCTAAGGACTTGACCTTGTCTGATCAGTCAGGGTGCTCTGTGATGGCCATCCCTCTAACTCAAGGCAAGTTCCAGAAAGATTCCTACCCTGTCCTGTTTTGTTTTGTTTTTTTGGCCAGGGCTAGGTTTGAACCCGCCACCTCTGGCATATGGGGCCGGTGCTCTACTCCTTTGAGCCATAGGCACCGCCTGACCCCTGTCCTGTTTTTGAGAAGAATTTTGTGGAGTTTTTCAGTTATCATTCATGCCTATACTTGGGGAAGATGTGGAACCAGAGGAGTTTTGGGTACCTTTTGGTTAACAAGTCAGCAGAACTATCACTGGTCCTGAAACCCAAGAAAGAGCTGCCAAATAGCAGAGAAATAGCTGCGGAAGCCACAACAAGGAGCCCTTTGAAACTTGGCTCTGTTCCCTAGCTGCAGCACTTGACTTTCTAACCATGCTTGTGAGGGTGTGTTCTCTTTTTTATTTATATTTCCCATTACTTGAACTTGCTGACCTCTTTCCAGACAACATCTGTATTGTTTGTCATGGCAAAACAAAAAAGGGACCAGTTCATTCCTTCATAGAGAATTATCTGTTGCCTGTGGTGGGTGTGGCATTGCAGAAGACCTTACAGCAAGTGCTCTGAGCTGCAGCGTCCAGCCTTCTCTGTCTCAGCCTTATTCTGATGTCTGCTGAGACAGAGGATGAACACTGTCTGCATAATTCTGTTCTTCATCAAATGGGTTTTTATGTGCCCCTTGATATGTGGAAAAGTTCCACCTCTGAGAGGGGATTTGAAAATATGTGAGGAGCCCTTGGGTGACACAATAGCATGGGTAGGAGCTGTAGGGATGAGTCCTCTATGTGAAGAATTGTTCCTCATCTTACGTGAATTTTACATGTTTCAATGAACATGGATGAAAGTGAAAAACCTTTTGGTAATTAGCTGGGTCTATATCCTAATTGTTCTGTAAGTGTTTTGTGCACAGTTCTAGGCTGTGTACTGACGTTCCCAGGGAAAGTAGCTACTGTATAAATTGGGTAAAGATTGGGTTTCATTATGTTCAGGAATTCACTAAGAATTGTTCGCATCATTCTGATCATGAAAAATCATTATCACCAATGGCAACGCCTCTCGCGGTCCTGGAGTGCCCTACCCCATACCCGTGTGACAATCTACAGTGGAGGCTGACTCATTGCTGGGGAGTTTCTGCAAAGACACAAAGCCTCTGGCCACTTCATCGTGTCCTCCAGGGTTAGTCATCCTCTCAAGCATTTACAGATTGACAAATGTGTTACTTTATTCTTTTTCCTCTGCATTTCTTCACTATGTTATATTTAGGGCAGTATACTGATGTTTGGTTTTGCACATTTTTGATGCTTCTTTCATCTAAGAAAGCAATTATATTGTCAAATGAGGTGAGGGTGGACTTCATTTTGCTCAGAACTTTCTCTAATAGAAACAGTACACGTGATAATTTGAGTCACAAATACAAGACACTTGAATGAGCTGCACGGTAGGTGTCTTGTGGTGAGTCTTGTAAATGTATGTGTGAATATAGGATGAATAAGAATTGTCTTCTATGGTGGTCATGCTCATTTCATATCGAGATATGTATTTTATTGCAAATTATTTCCTTTAATCTCTCCTTAATTTATAGTTAGGACATTGTATTTCTATTTTGAAAAATTATGTGGGTAGGATTTATTATCCTTGACTTTTGTATGAGGTTAGGAAAGGAGCATTAACTCAAATGCTTTTTGTTAGAAAAGGGGGGACGTTGGCTCCAACAAGAGCTCTGATGAGAAACTCTGAGGGAGAATTCTACACAGGCAGTTCCTGGCCTGAGGAAGGCACAAATTCACGTGCCTCACACATTTTGTGGTTCAACAAATCTAGCCTTCTGTATCAGGTTCTTTTCCTAGGCAGTCATGTGACTTGGCTCAAGGTCAATTTACCAAATCTGTGCCAGCAATTTGTCAATTGTTTAATTGATTTAAGAATCAACTTCTTTCTGAGTGTTGTCTCTGCCATTCAGATGTCCTTTTTGCTTTTGTTTTCCCAAAACACACATTTGCCTCACCATTCTCTATATTGTTCTCTATATCAGTGCACACACATACACATACACATATTTCCTTTTTGTCTAATACATTCAAGACTAAATGCCCAGTGATACCCTATTGTGCCTAAATATGTTAGTGTATATTTCTAGAAGACAAGAACAGTCTCCTATGAAGCCACAGTATGCCTCTCGCAATAAGGAAATGAAAATTGATGGTCACACCCCATCACACCGGCGCTCCCACAGATCCCATTCATAGGCCTCGCTTGTCCCAGGAATGCTCTGCAGAAGGTGCAGAAGCCACCTGGGGGTCACGTTTCTTTAGCATCTCTCAACCTGCAGTAGTTCCTCAGTTTTCTTTGTCTCTTGTGAACTTGATGAATTTTGACAACAGGCCTGTTTCTTGGAAGGCTGTCCCATAGTTTGGGATTTTCCCATGTGGCCTCATCAATTGCTTCAGGTTGGCAATTTTGGCAGGAATGTCACAGAAGTGATGCTGTGTTCTTAGCGCATTGTTTCAGGAGGCACGCATTGTTGACTTTCTCATTATTGGTAAAGATAAAAAGGTTAATTTTAATCACTTAGTTGAGATAGTGACTGCCAGGTTTCCCCACTGTAAAGTTAATTAGTAAGTATTTTTAAGAGAAGGTACTTTGAGACTAAGTACATAAACTGTTCTTATCAAACCTTCACCCTATAGCATTAGCACTGATTAATGATTCCTGCCTGAGTCAGTTATTACCACAACTTTGTCGAATGGCAATTTTCTGATTCCATCTTTCCTTCTACACTCCGGAGTTGGCGTTCTACTGCAAAGCAGAACTTGCATGTATATATGTGCGGGTCTTGGTGCCGACTCATGTGTGCTTGTCATATTCAGTGGGCTATAATTCCTTACTATTGTCATTTATTGTGCTCGGCTTGCCCCCTAGTTGGCTACTGAGACCCCTGTAAGCTGCATGCTGAGTCTTTCAGACATGTTCCTGCCATGCTGGCACAAGGTGGGCATCTGGGCTTGTATGTCCCCTGCTCCTGCCCTGCAGTCAGCCCTTCCTCCAGGAATTCTGCTTTTAGAAGCCAAGACATGGCACTGGACACATTCATTGCTACTGGGTTGTCTTGGTTCTAGGTCCTCTTTCCAGACAGAGTTAGAATTTCTACAGCCGTAGATCTCAACTTCTCTGTATCTGCATCTGTGTATATGTATATTTATCTAATTATTCAAAATCCCAAGTGCACACCAGCATCCCTAAATGCAATGTAACATCATGCAGTTTATCCTTGCCTTCCCCCTTCCATAAATTTACCTCCATTCTCAGTGGTGAGAAACTTGCCTCTCACGCTCAACTTACTTATTTTCTCAATTGCCTTGTATGTAATTAACCTCTAACCAGGTCAGTTTCCAGCCAGCCATGGCAGTTTGCTCTGTACTGATATTTTTGACATTATAATCAAAAAGGAAAGGGAATATTATATTATTTATAAACTTTATTGCAGAATAGTGGGGGAAGTATTTATATAATGGTACATCTACAGGTAAATGTGTTTTTTAATGACATAGCTATCTACTTCTTTTCAGTGTCTGCCTCATGACTGTTTCCTCTATACTCTATCTCCCACCTTGTTTCAATATTATATGTCTGAAAAGGGACTTTATTTTTCTTTTTCTCTAGAATAACAGTTTTGCTGGATATAAACACTAGAAAATGTATTTCCCTTCAGCATTTTGACTGTTACTCCTTTCTCTTTGGTATTTAATGGGAAGTTTGCTTTCAGTCTAAATTTGATAGCTGTCTTTTTGAAGATAGATTTTAAGAGTCTTCTTATTTATTTTAATGTTATGTGGCTTCACTGTAATGTGTCTAGGAGCAGACTTACTTTTATTTCCCTGTCTGGTTAGTGGAGGGCATATTGTTCTCAAGGTTTCTCTTTCTCAAATTCTGCAAATTTGTTTTCTGAATATTATTGCTATGCCATTCCTTTCATTCCTGTCTTCTGGAACACTTTTTTCTTTTTTATTGTTTCAGTTTCATTGAGGGTACAAAGAATTAGGTTACACTGTTTGCATTTGTTGGGTAATGCAAATTACCATCTTGTAATTGTGTCCTGCACCTAAGAGCGGTGCCGTACACTGTAACCCCCATCCCCCCACCTCCTGTTCCCTTGTTCCCCTACCCGCTACTTTGAATTGATTTCAGTTTTCTCTTATGTGGGTGTGTATTAGATCATCTACTGGCTTCATATTAGAATTGAGCACATTGGATTCTTGCTTCTCCATTCTTGTGAAGCAACCTATATTGTGCCTCTCAATTTATCCTCCATCTTTCTCAGTGGATCTCTCACATTCCTTGTTTTTTCCTCTCTGCACAGCCTCTGGGTGAACTTCTGCTTCACTAATTTGCCCCTACCTCTATTTTTCAGGCTAGAATTTATCCCATTATTGACTGAAAAAATCATTTAGATCCATTACCATAATCTCTATTTCTATGATTTCTCCCTGGCTCATTTTCACATCTTTTGCTTGTTTCATTTTCATCACTTCAACATAGAGTTTTGCTCATTTAAAGGATGTGATTCTTTCATTAATCCACCTAAACATACTTCCATACTTCTGTAAGGGGATCTGAATTGATTTTGTGTTTTAATTGCTCATTTTATTTGCTTTCATTCTTACTATTTATATTTCTTTACATAGTTTGGAATTTTGATTATGGCTTTATTTTCAGGGAAGATTTTATTTATTTCTCTCTTTTTTACCCTTGTAACTACTCACCTCAGAGTGGTTGTGTGGTTGTTGTCACACAATTCTAATTTTGATCCTGAACAGATCATATAATGGTATTTTTGGTTTCTCATATCCTTGTATAATCAGAGGAATCGTTGATTTCTCTGTCTGTCCCTGAGCTGGTGGGTTCTGATCCTGGGGCTGGATTTGTATTACTGTGCCTTTCTAGGCTTGTCCCCTTGTATAGTCACAGTCCCTGTAGCTCTTGGGGGAGGTTCTTTTCTGCCTCTTTTTCCAAGTTGTGTATGCGTGTGGGGAAGGTGTTGGGAAATACATCTCTTAGCTTTAAGCAGTGACCCTGCTTCTACTCCCCTATTATTGCAGAGGAATTGATTGCTTTTGTCTGGTTCTGGAGTCTGATCATCTATGATTTCAGAGCAGTTTAAGTTTTAGAATTAATTTTCTGTTTCTGATCCATTAAGACACCTACTTGTTTTTGAATTTGGCTATATGTTTATTTTGTTTTTAATACATCATTGCTACATGTTTGGAGCCAGAGTGTTAATGTCAAAGTGTAAACTTACAAAGCTACTTTTTGATTGAAAGTTTCTTATTTCCGTTAAGCAGAGATAACATTCCAGTAGGAAAGAACATACTTTTTTAACTTCTAGAAGGTGCTGGCACATATTCTCAGGTTAGAGCTTGGAAAAATTTATCTCCATCCCTTTCAGAATGACAGAATCCCTACATGTCACCCAAGTTGGACCTTGCTTACCTCTCAGTCCCAGAAATTCTTCACAGCAAGTCCATCACCTGGGCTCCTTTCAGCACGTCCACATGTGTATAAATCTTCTCCAGTATCTTTTTCTCTCTTGGTGGAACACAAAGGATACAATCAGCATATGTATTCTGAATTTTAGAAGGAAACTCAGAGATGTATAAAGCTATAATCCCTTCTCATGAGAGCATAACATTAATTATTCCTGGGAAGGCAATGGATTTTTCAAAAACTGTGGACTGTACAACTTCTATAGAAAATTGTGTGGAGAGACCTCAGAGAACTTGGAGTAGACCTACCATTTGATCCAGCAATTCCACCTCTGTGTATATATCCAAAAAAAAAAAAACAAAAAAAGGTCATTTTATAGAAAGAACCCCTACACTTAAATGTTTCTAACAGTACAATTTATTACAATCACAAAATGAGGAAATAACCCTAGTACCCACAATACATGAATAGATTAATAAAATGTAAATGCTTACTAAGGGATATTACTCAGCTATAAAGCAAAATGGCGATCTAGTATCTTTTGTGACAACCTGAATGGACCTGGAGACCATTCTTCTAAGTGAAACATCACAGGAATAGAGAAACAAACATTGTACTCATTACCAGGTTGGAACTGATCGATCAACACTTAAATGCACATATGGAAGTAAGTCTCAGTGACAATCAAGCTGGGAGAGGTGGGAGGAGGTGATAGGTAAACTTATACTTAGAGGGTACAGCACACACTATCTGGGTGGGGGATATTATATCCTTATAACCTTGACTCAATTTGTGCAAAAAACAAAGTATGTAAACAAAGTATCCCTTAATATCCAAAAAGAAATGAAGAAAACCTGTGGATCAATTGTCCAAGGCAATCTTTTTAGGTCCTAAAGGACAATGTGACCCCTTGCTGACATCTGCTTGGAGTTGAAAAGTTTTTCTTTTTTTCCTCTTATGTCCAAATTTACCTCCTCATAACTGCTACCATATAACACAGATAATGCTCTGACATGAGAGCTGCTCAGACCTGGGAAGATGTTCAGTTTTACTCTTGAACTTTCTCTTCTTTGCATTAAATCCTCCCATTTCCTTCAGCACTGTTCCCTGTAACTCAGATGTTGTATGTTTTCTTAGCCATTTCCTTGGTGTAGAGTACTTATGTGAAGGAAAGAGCAATTCTATCGATGTTGGAAAGGATATGAGAGGAGAACCTAGTTTGGTATTTTGCTCCCAGTTATCTCCATTTGTGAAAAGCACTCAGTTGGCTCCCTGGCTAGCCTCATGCTAACTGGATGGAGCATTAGCTTTTGCTAACAGCATGGGACATGCAGCCCATGCTTCCTGGGCAGGTGTTTAGAATCCTAAGTTTATAGTTTGGGCTGGTAAACAATTCTGTGCAATCCTTTAAACTTTCATTTGTCCCTATTGCAGTCTGGAAAGGGATACTTACAAACCACATCTACAGGACAGGGTAATGGTATATTGATTGCTGAACAGGTGGTAGTGGTACAGCTTGACTTTTAGATATAATTCTATTTTCTACCTTTTGGCTTGTTGTAGAAAAATGTTTTGTGTTGTAATTTCATTGTGGGATAATTTTGATTTCAATGCTTGCCAATAGTTTTGACTTTTATTATATTTTTTTCTTTTTTCTCTCACTTTTTAAAAACGCAGATTGATATGGAGCTGCATGAGGATTAGGCAAAGGGAAACTAATGTAGTTTGCTAAACTGAGGCTATGGAAAGAAAACTATCATACACATTAACATCCTGGAAAATTATTATTCTATTTGACACAGTCTGAGAAGTACTTTGCTGAGCTGTGTGGCATACCTGTGAATGTTTGAGCTCCATGAATTCACTCAAACTCACAACATGCCTATTGTGTGCCTCTGAAGTGTGGGAGACACATGCTTGCCTCATGCTGGAGCATTAATTTGAGAATTCATCTTACAGGAGACATCACCAACCCCATAATGGTATGGTCCCTGATAAAGAAAAAATAAGCAGTTGTGTCAGAAAATAAAAAAGCACAGAGGAGAAAGTTGTCATCAAAATTTCAAAGATATGTAATTGACCAATGTGCCCATCAATTCATGAGTGGATAAAGAAAAAGTGGACTACATACATATGTATGCACAGACACAGACACACACACTACACACACACACACACACAAATGCACACCATGGAGCACTACTCAGCCATAAAAAGGATGAAATAATGTCTTTTGCAGCAACTTGGATGGAACTTGAGTCCATAGTTCTAAGTGAAGTATCTTAGAAAAATAAACACCACATTTACTCACTAATAAGAGGGTACACACAGGCACAAAGAGACCGAAAGCACATTGGAAACTAAGAAGGAGGAGACCATGAAGGGGGTAAGGGATAAATACTTTTGGGAATAAATGAACACTATCCAGGTGACAGGCACAATGACAGCCCCAACTTCAGCATTATACACTGTGTGCATATAACAATAACATTTGTATCCCCTTAATATTTTAGAATTAGAAAAAATAAATACAAAAATCCCAAAAATGAGGTGGAGTTAATCATAAGGCTATTTGATGGAGATTTTCAGTGAAAATTTATGAAAGCTTATGAAAATGACTGATGTGATTTTCTATGGAAAGAGCATGTGAGCTGGAGGCAGCTAATTCAGCACAGGCTGTGAGGAGGCAATGAAGGACAGGTGCTAGGGGAAAGTATGTTCCCTAGGTTGTTTGGGGAGGTGTGTTGATAGGAAGGAAAGAATACAACCATGGATGGAGAGATTCAAAAGACAGCTGGGTAAGGACCCTCAGTCCTCACTGCAGAGTGTGAAATAATCGTGAAAGGTGTTTTAAGGAACCTTCTTAAAAATATCTAGGAAGTGGGGTGGAGCAAGATGGTGGACCAGAAGGATCGTTCAGCTAAGTTCTCCTAGAATGACTGGGGAAAAAGAGAAAACCCAATCATACCTTGCATGGGGACTTTACTCAGAGTTGTACCTCAGGGAGCTCAGTGAGGAGGTGGTGAGCTGGATATAGCATATGATCCAGAGCAGTGGAAATCTGATGAATTAAGCGAGTTTTTGACACTGGCTGAGATTGGGTGGCCCCCTACAGATGTCCAAGATGGGAGGAAGCCTTTCCAGAGTTTTCTGTTGTTGGGGGAAGCTCAGAAGAGTGGGCAGACTCGAACAGTACATAGCAACCAGATTTGAATGCCAGTTGGAGTGGATTTGCCATAGGTTTGGTGGCTGGCAAGCCATACTGAGAAGGTTTTGGTGGCCAAGTGCTGCCATTGTCAGAAGGTCGTGAGAAGGTCTTAGCAGGAGCCTAAAGCACAGCTGTCTCAATTCTGCCTTCCAGGATCAGAACTACACTCTTAGGACAGGTGAGGGACTCCCATACCCCACAGGACGTGGAGTTGGGGTGGGGAGGGGACTGTGAGACCTGCCCCTGAAGGATTCTTGTGAGCCTTAACATTCCAACCTGGCAGGGTCTGAATACTAAGGAAATGACCAAGTGATCGTCAAAGACAGCTAAGTCTGGAATAAAGACCATAGAGGTTTTTGGCTGTGCTCTCCATTTCCTAAAACAACCATAGTGCTACCTGGTGTCCCAGTGACATAATGCAACATACTGTCATCAAGAGCAAGGACTTCTGTTTGAAACAGAGGAGGCAGTGAGAAAGAAAAAGGAAGATAAGGTGAATAAGAAGAAAGAATACATGAGGGGGAAACAATAAAAATACTCAGGCAATATGAAAAACCAAAGCACAGCAACCCTGCCCCCACAAGGGACCATGAGGTGGTTTCTCCAGAAGACTCTACCTATAAAGAATTAATGGACTTGACAGAAAGGGAATTGTAAGTACAGATGAGAAAGGAATGGATGAGAAAACGGAAAGACAGAACCAAAAGTCAGATGAGAGATACATAAAATATAGAAATGATATGGGGGAACTTAAGAAAATGAAGAAGATAATCAGGGAATGTAAAGATGCAGTAGAAAGTATCAAAAATAGGTTAGACCATGGAGTATAAAGAACCTCAGAGCTAAAGGATAGTTTTCAAGTTAAGCCAGGTAGTTAAAGGGGCAGAAAAGAAGAGAAAGCAGAACAATTGCTTAGAGAATCATGAGACTCCAGGAAGCATTCAAACATATGAATAATAGGGATTCTTGAAGGGGAAGAAGATTGTCCCAAAGGAATGGAAGCCCTATGGGAGACTATTATAAACAAAAACTTCCCCAAGTATTACTAAAGACCTCAACATTTGTCTTTCAGATGGATATCAAACCTTGGGTCATCTCAACTCAAACATAGCCTCTACAAGACACATTGTAATGAAACTATCCAAGTGAAACTAACCAGCCAATATGAAAGAAAAAACTTCTGCTTGCAGCCAGGAATAAGTGCCAAATGACCTACAGAGGCAGAGCCATTAGTATGACAGCAGACATTTCAACTGAAACCTTTCCAGTCAAAAAAGCATGGTCATCCACATTCAACATTCTTAAACAAAACAATTTTAAGCTCAATATTTTGTATCCTGCTAAACTAAACTTCACCATTGATGGAGAAATAAAATCTTTTGCAGATATACAAGCACTAAGAAAATTTGCCACAACAAGACTAGATCTACATGAAATACTTAGACCTATTCTCATCACTGACTGTCACAATGGACTACCAGCAAAGTAAACTACCAGAAGCTAAAGGCCAAAACTTAGCTACCACAATGGCTCAAAGGATAAAACTACACAATGAACTTTTACAAAATAAGATGAATAGAACTCCACCACACTTATCAATTCTGTCCATAAATGTCAATGGACTGAATTCACAACTGGAGAGGCACAGCTGGCTGATTGGATAAAAAAAAGCATAAGCTATCCATATGCTGTTTCCAGGAGACACATGTACCTGGAAGGACAAATCAAGAGTCAGGGTTAAGGGATGGAAAACTATATTTCAAACAAACGGAAATCAGAAGAAAGGGGTGGCGATTTGTTTTCAGATACGAGCAGATTTAAAGTAACTAAAGTTAAGAAAGAGAAAGATGGACACTTTATACTGGTCAAAGGAACAATACAACAAGAAGATATTTCAATTTTAAATATTTATGCACCCAACTTAAATGCTCTGAGAGTCATGAAACAGACCTTCATGGGTCTGAGCAAAATGATTTCCCATTATACCATAATGTCCAGGGACTATAACACCTTTCTGACAGACTGGACAGATCCTATAAACAGAAACTAAACAAAGATACAAGGGACTTAAATGTGACCCTAGATCAAATGGGATTAATATACATATACAGAATACACTATCCCAAAGCTAAAGAATATACATTTTTCTTGTCAGCCCATGGTATGTACTCCAAATAGGCCACATCCTAGGATAAAATCAAACCTCAGCAAAATTAAAAGAATAGAAATTGTACCTTGTATCTTCTCATACCACAAGGCTATAAAGATAGAACTCAATTGCAACAAAAACATTCATTCCATGCAAAGGCTTGGAAATTAAATAACTTATGCTGAAAAACAGTTGGGTTCAGGAAGAAATAAGAGAGGAAATCCTTAAATTGCTCATACATAACAATGAACACACAAGGTATCAAAATTTGTGGGATACAGCAAAAACAGTCTTAAGAGGGAAATTTATAACAGTAGATGCTTACATTAGAAAAAGAGAGAGTTGGCTTGGTGCCTGTGGCTCAATGGGCTAAGGCGCCAGCCATGTACACCTGAGCTTGTGGGTTCAAATCCAGCCCGGGCCTGCCAAACAACAATGACAGCTGCAACCAAAAAATGGCCGGGCGTTGTGGCGGGTGCCTGTAGTCCCAGCGACTTGGGAGGCATAGGCAAGAGACTCGCTTGAGCCCAGGAATTGGAGGTTGCTGTGAGCTGTGATGCCACAGCACTCTATCCAGGGTGACAGCTTGAGGCTCTGTCTAAAAAAAAAAAAAAAGAAAAA
>CAUYRH010094112.1:0-48015 GCA_963574655.1 Perodicticus potto
ATGCCTGTTCTGTGACCCTGAGGGTGGAGCTTGCCAGAGAAGTTCTCCCACAATGGCTCCACACAGCCCACCACCAAATACTGGCAGCTCTTTCTGGCTCAGTGGCCTAGTCTGGGGCCCCAGGCAACACTCAAAAACCCCCACACTCCTGCCCAAGTTCTCCCTAGGCAGTTCAACCGAGTGCCAAGTCCAAAAGAAACCCAAACAGCTCACAGGCAAGGCCTTTCCAGCCTACAGTCCCACTATTGCCCCACCCACAGCCGCCGACAGGATCAGACCGAATGAACAGACGCAACCACTTGCCCAGTCTCCGCCGCTTTTGCCTTCCTCAGGGTGTCCAGAAGCCTCACACTGTCTCCCTGTGTCCCCAAGGGGAAGTTGCTGGGTAGATCCCGCCTGCCAGAGATGCCTGAAGTCCTCTCTCCCCGGTCTCACCATGCCCAGGCACAAGGAAGCTGTTACTGGGCTGCCATCTTGTTCCGCCCCCCTCAATAATCTACTTTCTAATAGCTAAGCTGTGCAGAAATAGGCGCCACTGAGTTCACTGTCTCTAGAAATGGATAAGCAGAGACTGAGTGTCCAGGATGCAAGGACATTGTAGGATTACGTTTGGAGGGAGAGCTGGAAAATAATTCATGTTTAAAGTATTTTTCTAGGTCCAGTGAAGTGTAATCCTAGCACTCTAGGAGGCTGAGGCAAGTGGATTGCCTGAGCTCAGGAGTTTGAGACCAGCCTAAGCAAGAGCAAGAATTCCTACTGGAATTTCTATCTTCAGTAGGTTCTTGTCTTGGGGATTCAAAGAATGAACCCATGGAGCACAGATCAGTGGTAATATATGATTTTATTAGATATAAAGGAATACAGAAGGGATAAAAAGCACCAGAGCTTCTGGCAAAGGGGAATACCCAAGTTGGAAGTTTCCCACATGGGTCCTTTGTAAAGGAGGATATATATAGTATTAGATCTTTGCAGTTTTTGCCTCAGGGAAGGAATTAGAGTGTGTCTTCCCTACTCCAGGTGGAACCACCCAAAACCTTTCAGCCTGTTTTGCTCATGACCTTGATAGATCCCAGAGGGTGTGGCCTGGAAAGGGTAGCCTATTTGTACCTACAGCTGGGGGAATGTTGTATCATTATCTCTACTAAAAATAGAAAAACTATCTGGATGTTGTTTTGGGCTCCTATAGTCCCAGGTACTTGGGAGAGGCAAGAGGATTGCTTGAGCCCAAGAGTTTGAGATTGCTGTGAGTTATGATGCCACTGCACTCTATCCAGGCTAACACAGTGAGACTCTGTTGCAAAAGAAAGAAAGAAAGAAGGAAAGAAAGAAAGGAAGGAAGGAATCTTTTTGTTGAACGAAAGACCATCATTCTTTAGTTTATCTTCTCATTAGAGGTAGGATCTATATTTGTTTTGATTTCCTCTAAAAACAACTTCAGCTTTAATCAAAAAGAATGAGTAATCTGAGGGGTGGTCCAGTGGCAAGCCTAGACCTGATGGCTGCAGCAGGAACCCACCGCCCATGCTGGCCTCTCCATTGCGGCTATAGATGTCCCTTTCCTTAGCAAAAGCCTCTAAAAAACCAAGGCTAATTTATCTTGACATGGAACCAAATATTAGACTAGTATTTATCTCTTGAATAACTGTTGCCTCAGAAATTGCTCAAAAAATTTGCATCCAGGCTGCCAAACTGGGTAAGGCAATAGCATTGGGTAAATTCAGGTAACTTGTCTGAAAAGAAATCACCATGGGAGAACAATGGAATAGCTATTTTTTCATAATCTTCTCAACTAATTCGAAAATTAGTGTAATCTTCCATTACTAGATACAAAAAGCACACGGGATTTCTTCAAGGTAAAGCATTTTATGGTACAAATTTATCTTAAAAGATAACACCCAACATCATGTGTCTAGAATAACAAGAAGCTTTTTCCTTTTTAAGAATCCTAATGATTTTATTTTTCTTTCCTTTTCACTCTCCTGGGCTAAAAGGTGAATTAAATTGCCCCAGTGTTTGGCTCTGTGTTCATGCAAATAAATGAAATCTCTTTGTGAATTCCATTGTTAACATAAAAATCTAATTTTGATTTCTTAGATACATTCAACATCTAACTACAGATAACATCAAAACTATTTGTATTACTTTTATATTTTGGTTAAAATAAAGATAAAAAACTATAAAATGTTTTTTATAAAACATTTATAAAAACATTTTATAAATGTTTTTTATAAAATGGCCAAAAGGCCATTTGTCATCTTTAAAAGAGTAAGACAGTTTTCCTTAGCAGCTAAGTTTTATAAAGATACATGGCCTTTTGTGTTGCAAGTCATAGCATGATTGCCACACTTAAGTCCTTGCTTTTTTTTTTTTTTCAGATACAGTATATTTTCACCTTTTTGAATCAATGTGTATTAGTTTCCCTATGCTGTTATGCTGCAGTAATGAATGATTCCAAAACATCTGCCACTTAAAATGACAAATGTTTATTGCTTATCTCTATTTCACATGCACTGTGGGTTAGCCCGTCTGGAAGATCTCTGCTCCACCTCTTAATTATTCAGGGATGCAGGCTGGTTGAATGGCCCCAAGGTGGGACTGCTGGACTCAGGGCAAAGAGAACAAACAAGGTATGTTGTCACCTCCGTTCATATTCCACTGGTCAAACCAAGCCACCAGTGTGATGGCAGTCAGTGGAATGGAAGTGCAGAGGAAGGAGCCCTTGGCTACTCAAGGTAATGCTATAAGCATCAGAGGGAGACTTAAAATGTGCCAACAGTCAATGCAATCAAAGACAACCTGGAGACATTCTGTCTAGTCTGCTTTGCTCCTTCCCACACTCTTGGCTGGTTTGATCAACGGAGGGATTTTTACCAAGTCAGCAATATTTCATCATTTGTCATTGTGTCCTCAGCCTTTGGTCACCTTAGATTATTTGCCTGAACAATGACAGTTTAATAAATTTCACGTGAATAACTAGGGAATATGGTTCTGTATGGAAGGTTTTCTCTTTTCCCTAAAGTATAAGAACACAGTACTACACAAAGCCCTCACATGTCCTTTTCTCATTAACACTTCACAGCAAATGGATACTAATTCATGTTACTATAAATTATAGTGGAGCATGAAACTGCTGTGGAATTACACCTGCAGATAACAGAATACCTAGAGAGTTGCTGGGGAGTAATGTGTTTATCACAAGCAACACCAGAGGAAATAATATAATTTGTTGCCTATAAAATTCTATCTCATTTTTCTTAGAGCCCTGGCAGGTTGAAATAAATTCTTTTAAAGTCAATATATTAGATTTCTAAAAATCCCACCATTTCCCCCTCTTCTTCCTCACCGGAAGACCTTTAAGAAGTTGGTGGAAAAAATCGGTAGCAACTAAGCTTGCTGAGGATTTTCTTGAAGGAGAAGCATTTTAGAATGAGTTAGGATGTGATATTATGGATAAAATACATAATATTTCTGCCCTAATAATTTGGTCCCTTTGAAGTCTACTTTGAAATCTAAATTATACATTTATAAATAGATAAATAAATGGAAAGAGGACAGAAGGAAGGGAAGAGAAGGGGGATGGAGGAAGAAAAAGAAATGAAGGAGAGAGACCATGGGACCAGAAAGCAACAAGATGATCCCTGCTGGTAGCATAAGTTTATCAAATCACAGAAGGTTATAGAGATGCCAGGCACTAATATCAAACTCACTTTTTCCTTTAGCAGAAAGAAACACCAGTTGACAGCTTTTACTTAAACAGTTTCTCCACGATCATCCAAGAACTAAGAATGGTCTCTTTCCTCTTCATTGGCTCTCCTACTAACCTGAAAACATATAACCCTATAGAAGTAGGTATGCGAGTTGCCAGGGTCTCTAGCGCCAGTGGTACAAATTCCCAGTTTGTGCTCTGGGACTTATTCTTTGCCTGGATGCCCGGAACAGATATCATGGTTCCCTTTGAAACTATTTGTCCAAATGGTCTTTGTGTCTCAGGACCTGGAACATTAATATATTATATCCTTTTGCAAATTCCAAAGCACCAGTATGCATTTTCTACTACCTAGCTATTTGCATATTATATTCACTAAAAAAATGCTCTTTTGAATTAAAACATAATAAAACAAAAATTAGAGAAATGGCTCAATATGAAAAAGCAAGCTAATAAATTCATGGTCTTACCACTGAATTATAATTTCACGATTATAAATGCAATTTGTGATTTCTTTCCATATCCAATCACTAAAATACCCACAGGGTGAAGAGAATAGAGATAATACATTGAGTACATCATCATTACTGTCTTTTAATTTCTTACCTCAATATTCAGGTGTTTCCTTGTAATTCTGCTGTTGCTGAAACACCTCACACCTTCCACATCCCGGCTGTTAATAATTTTGGTATCAGCTTCATTCCTGATACACCCTAAAGGTGGAGTAGATAGAACTTGCTGGTGAATTTGGACATAGGATGTTTGAGAAAGGGAGGAGTGGAGGGTGACCCCAAAACTGCCTGACCATCTGGGTGAATGGACAGATCTTACTAAGACGAAGACACAGTGGAGAAGCCAGATGTGTGGTAGGACAGTAAGAATTCTTTTTTTTGGCTCTGTTAAGTTTAAGATGTTGACAATTGAATATATAAGCCTGAAATGTAAAGAGGTTAGGGTTCATATTTTGTTAGAAGAAAGATACTAGTGAAGGAGATGAGATTGGAAGGTTTTACAAAAGGAAAAAAAAAAAGCAGCTCTGTGCGCTAAAGGAAAAATTAGTCAACAAAGAAGATGAGAAAGGAACATTTAGGAAGCGAGAATGGCCTGAAAAGAGGAAGAGACAATGGAAACTTTTATTCCAAGATGTTTTGTCAAAAGTGTCCCAGAGAAATAAGTAGAAACTGGAAAGAAAACCTGGTGTCAAGAGAGTTTTGTTTTATTTTTTTCTAGGGACAGAGTCTCACTCTGTCATCCAGGCTAGAGTGCAGTAGTGCCATCATAAGTCATGGCAACGTAAAACTCATGGGTTCAAGCAATCCTCCTGCCTCAGCCTCTGAGTAGCTGGGGCCACACGCACATGCCAACATGCCAGGCTCATTTTTCTATTTCTTTTTAAGAGATGGCTTGCTCCTGGTCAGGCTGGTCTCAAACTCCTGAGCTCAAGCAATCCTCCCTCCTTGGCCTCCCAAAGTGCTAGGATTACAGACAGGAGCCACTGTGCCCAGCCCAGAGGTTGTTTTAAGATGAGAGATATTTTAGCATGTTTGTATGTTGACAAAATCATCCAATAGAATAGAAAAAATTAAAGGTAAAGGAGGTAAAGCAGGATTAAATGTGGGAGGCAATAATTGGCATTGTTAAGAGGGGATAAGAGTCAAGGGCACAGGCTCGGCACCCAAGCTCAGTGGTTAGAGCACCAGTCATGTACACTGGGGCTGGCAGGTTTGAACTCTGCCCAGGCCTGCTAAAAACAACAATGACAACTACAACAAAAATAGCCAGGCATTGCAGCAGGTGCCTGTAGTCCCAATTACTTGGGAGGCTGAGGCAAGAGAATTGCCTAAGCCCAAGAGTTTGAGGTTGGCACAGTTGTGAGCTGTGACACCACAGCACTCTACCAAGGGTGACACAGTGAGACCCTGTCTCAGAAAAAAAAAAAATAGAATCTAGGGCACAAGTGAAAGAGTTGGTCCTAGTAGCAGTGACATTTCATCCACTGGTTGATGGAGAAAGACAGAGTATATTGTGAGAAAAGGAGGGATGCTTCATGTAGGGGGATGATGAAAACATCAAATTTTCTGGTTGCTTCTCATTTCTAAGTAAATTATCAAAGCACATTTTACTAGCTGAGAGTAAGGATGGGGGAGTTGGGGAGGGACCAAATTGTTTGAAACAGAAGGTGGTAGAAGGTGAATGGCAAAATGGTAGAAAGTAAATTGATGAAAAGAAATAAAATATTTCTTAGTAGTACTGTGGTCTTACCAGTGAGCACGGTTGTAGGTTTTGTTGTAGCTGCTGTCACACGAGGATGTATATTTCAGCATAGCTGGTGTTTAGTGAAATGACGGGTGGAAAGAATGGTAAAGGAGGTGAGGGAATTTTCAAAGGAATGATTGTGGTGATGAACCATGGAACTGAAGCTTGGTGAGTAAGAAGGTATGGAAGCCATGAGTGTTGTGGAAAACAAACATTCCCAAAATTGAATGCACAGGCTTTCTCTCCAGACTAGATTCTTGTGTTTGACTTTCTCCTCAGAGATGAATCACCTAGTCCTCTGAGCCAGAAATCTGGAAATTATCCAATACTTCTTTTGCTTTTTTATCCCCAACCAACTTTTGTCAAATTTTATCTCACTTCACTCAAGTCTATTTCTTTCTCTTCTCCAGACTTGGATTTGAATTTCCCATATTTATGCTCTTTGATTACTTAGACAGATTTTGCAAGAGCTTTCAAACTAGTACCTTGCCCCAAACTTCTCGCCTCATGGATTCACACTGTTACTAGAATCATTTTTAAAATCTGATAGTACTACCTCTCCACTTTAAAACTCGCATCGTTTCCAAATATACTGTAGAATAAAGTCCAAAATCTTTAAAGGAGAAAGAATGATGAGAGTTAACGTATTTCCAATAGTTATTATGTACCAAATACTGGGATAACCACAATTAATCCTCTACTATCCTCAGGGATTAATTGTTAATGCATCTCTATTCTATAGAGATACTATATTATGCATAACAAGATAAGAGGACAAAAACATTAAGCAACTTGGTGGTAGACGAGCCAGGGTTTGGACTCAAGTCTAGACAGAACCTGATGCAGAATGTGTTGTCACAACCCTAAGACAATATTCTCAGAATAAGGGTAGCCAGGATTGGGCAGGTGCGTATCATTTAAGGCTTGGCTTCTATTGCACCTGGCTCTTGTCCCTTAGACCAGCGGTTCTCAACCTGTGGGTTGCGATCCACAGGAACTGTATTAAAGGGCCACGGCATTAGAAGGTTGAGAAGCACTGCCTTAGACTAATCTTGTATTAAATCTTGTTTCATAATTCCATGCCCAAACAAATCCACCCTCCTGAGCTGGAGGTGCCTTTCCCACACACCCTTCCTTCTTCCCAGCCCCGTCTGACACCCATTCCTTACTTAGATAACCTTCATGAATCCATTTAAAATTCACCACCTTTCACACTCGTCTGGGTAGCACTGATCTTTCTTCCAACCCCATTCAACATTGTATTAACCCTAACCCTAACCCTAACCCTAGGGCCCACTAATATTTTGTTGCATTTTTTATCTATTCCTATATCTCTTATAGACTGAATTGAAACCCCAGAAAGACATAGGTTGAAGTCCTCATTCTTAGTACCTAAGAATGTGACTGTATTTAGGGCTAAAGTCTTTAAAGAGATAATTAAGTTAAAACAAGGGCTTCTGAATGGGCCCTAATTCAATCTAACTGTTGTCCTTTATAAGAAGAAGAAATTTGGACATCCAGAGGCATTAGAAATGTGGTCACACACAGAGGAAAAGCCATATGAGGACACAGTAAGAGGTGGGTCATCTGTAAGCCCAAGGGAGGTCTCCGAAGAAACCTCCAGAACTGAGAAATTCCTCTTGTTTAAACCACTGAATCTGTAGCATTTTGTTATGGCACACCTAGGAAACTAGTACAATATCTATCTTTCTACCAGCCTTCAGGGTAAAAACAGATCTTACTTGCCACATTAGACCTTAGGACTCTTACCTAGCACCCCTCTGCCCTCCACATAATTTTTTCATCTGACAAATAGTAAAAAATATTCAATATACTTTAGCAGAAGAATGAAATGTCTTTACACACAGGGATAAATTATGTTCCCCTGAATGTGGATATGACTCCTTTAAATATTCCAAGGTTAAAGGTTAGTTACTTCATATAATTCATTTATTTTCACCATCCAAATTGCTTCCTTCACATGTTTTTTAACTATAATTGTCTCGGAAGTAAGAAATTCGGCAGTGCTCCTAGGTAAATAAATAAAACTCTAGTGACTTACTTGCCAAAAATATAAACTGATGTCCAAACTTCTTGATTTAGGTCCTCAGAGTTATCACATTCGCACACGCTTAATATTACAGAGCAACATCGACAAAGGCATCATTGTATTTGCAATGTATGTGTAGAGAAATCAAGCTCCTCTCTCCAGTTTTCTGAGTGTGGCTCGTATCAGTGATTCCTTTTCCCTTTCAAATCCCTTTTTTCTTAATGAGGGATGTGAAGTATATTCAGCTGGCAGATGTTTCCAGGTTTTCTGAGTTCTAGTTAAAACACTTCAACTTACTAGGGAGGATGTGATGAATGAAGTCACCTAAATATTTGTTGTATACTAACGTTACATGTAAAACCTGCATCACGTGTGTTAAAGGGCTTCCATGCCTTACAAACAGAACTGTAATTTCAGTTGACTTAAATTTTGTGGTATAGAAAATGACTTCTTAGCAAATAATTATTTCAGCTTCTCGAATAGCCACATTTCCTGCCCAGGGAAAAAACAAAATGAAACAAAACAATCTTCAGTTTTGAATTTTGTAGGCTGAAACATTTTACTAAACCCTGAGGGCCTTTAACAGACTTGAACTGGATTTTGAACAACTTTTGTCGTTTTGTCATTACACGGTGAGAGTCCACCATTTGCCTAATTTTACTTCTCCTTAATTGTTCATCTGATGTCACAGGACTTTGTTTCTTCGCCAGGAAATTTCGGACAGGGTTTGATAACTATAGAATGACCTGAAGCAGCTCTATAAACGTACTTTGTGTAACAAATTAAATGACTAAAGGAGACTTTGAACTTTTTCCCTTCAGAGATTGAGTTAGGGCTAGGAAGAAGAATGCACTGACAGGGGATAACTTCTGTTTCAACAAGACCTTCGTCTGCACTGTGAAGCCCCCCATGCTCCCGGGAGCTAAGTAAGCAAAGACAACCTTGAGGGCTGTCCTGCCCCACCCCAGTTCTTTTTATCAAATCCTTCTACATACTCTACCTTTTATTTTTTAGTCTTCTTAAAGAGAGCTATATAAATCCATATGCTGTAATTTTTATTTCTACCTTAAAAATTTTACTAGAGCCTCATGTCCCATATCTATCCGAGTCTAATTCTCCATCTCCTAATCCCACTGTAGATATTTCCTTTTTCCCGGGTTTGTGGACTTGACTTCTATCAACTACTCAACTTCCCTTTCATTTTGCTGCCTCTTTCTTTCCCTATCCCCTAAGAAAGTAGCAGGGATCAGTTGAGAAGAGGGTCCCTTAGGCCAGGAGACACATGAGTTCATGATGGAAAGATGCCTGATATCATGGCTTGCTCTATGTTTCAGTTTAATTTTATTTAGAATATTGTATACTACTTATTTCCTTCCTTCCTTCCTTCCTTCCTTCCTTCCTTCCTTCCTTCCTTCCTTCCTTCTTCCCTCCCTCTTTCTTTCATTCTGAAAACTATCAAAAACTCATCCTAGAAAAAGTGCTACATACTTCCTTATTGAATATCACTATGGTGGCCTTCAGAGTACTCCCCGGGGGAAACTATGCACTGACATCAGCACCTAGTCCCCCCTTCAAAGCAATTTTGGAACTTTTATTATGGAATGGTCATCAGAGCTGTCCTGGTATTACCCTTGATGTCCTGAATGTACTTGTTACCCAGGAGGTAGAACTAAAGCCTCAGTGAGAACATTACTGAAAAGATTAGACTCAATGGGGCAGAACCTGTGGCTCAAAGGAGTAGGGTGCCGGCCCCATATGCCAGAGGTGGCGGGTTCAAACCCAGCCCCGGCCAAACACTGCCAAAAAAAAAAGAAAAAGATTAGACTCAATGAATAAGGGATGGTTTTTGTGGTGGAAACTTTGGACCTAGGAGGATCTGGTTTTGTGGAAGAAACTTGGATCTAAGATGCAAGGATAAGCTGGACTCTCAATATATCATGATATGTCATTTTTTAAACTCCCCCTTTCCTGAAAATTCTCAGCTCTTCTTGAAACGAGCCACTTTCACAAAACAAGAAAGCTTTCTCCAATTTTGGATAGGTTTAACGCCTTGCTGAAAACTGAGAAAAATGTAAGTAATTCCAAACTTTTTACTCTTTGATAGGCAAAACAGGCCCCAGGATATTCAGAAAAGAGGAAGACCACACCCAGCAAAGGAAATGCTCCTTGCCTGTCAAAATCTGAAGTGGCTGGAGTGCAAAAGCACAATGATGGCTGCTACAGTGCCAAGTGGATTGGAGTCTGGTGTGTATTATAAAGGTTGAGGGAGTCTTAGCCCTTTCCCACCCCCGCCACGACCAGGTCCTTGATTTGAGGTCAGGGTTTTGCTATACATTTCAAAGCATCATCCAAATACTCTTCTGCTCTCTTGCCTGTAACAAACCGAGTCTGTCCTGGGTAATGCGTCTGTGAGAGAGTCCACCCTCATGCACTATGCAGTCTAAGAAATCTACATCACTGTGGATATCCACGGGCCTTCACAAAACAACAAAGCCATGCTGCACCTAGCACTTTTCCACAGGACAAAAGGTACTGGAACTTTCCCAGGAGAACGTGGGGCTGCTGTTGTAGAGATGCCTCCAGGGAATAAGGGAGGTACTGGAGGTGAGGCTGTGAGACCGTGAGAAGGGACCTCTAAAGAGAGAGGCCAGAACTGGAGACGAGTGAAGCTTTGGCCCCACTCCATGCACAGCTGTGTTACAAATGTAGTGAACTAGCATTTCTTGGATCATGTTCAGCCTGGGTCACAAGACAGCCAATGTGGAAATGTAGACAATGTTACCTTTGGCCTGCCTTCCCCCAGGATGTGTATTTCTAAGAGTTGAAAAGTGCTGAGATCTGTCTTCACAGCTGCAAGGGCTCAGAACAACATGAATATAGCACACATCGGGTGACACCTAGTTCTTAGTTGTTCATGATTTAGGGTAAAAGGATGTCTGTGCCCCATCTGTGTCTCTGTCATCTGAGAGAGGATGAGAAGACATCCTCTTTAGGATGAAGGAGACACCAGCCCAAGCTTTCTCTTGAACTCATAAAGGTGACAGGGGGCAGTAATCGTGGTGACTCTGACATAGTCCATTCTTCCATTTGCTGCAACAATATTCAAAGAATTGGCCTTGTATATGAGTGAATTTCTGAGTAAACTGTTGTCAAACAATTGTTGGATTGCAAATGGGCCTATGGGTGTTCCTAGTCCACTCATAGTGCAGGAGAACCTCTTGAAATTAGTGAAATATTATGTACAAGCATCTTCTGAAATATTTGCCTGCCATGTAACCCCAATGTTGGCTACATTGGAGGTCTGACAGTTAAATTCACAAACATGCCACCATGCACTTACGTTGGCTCTGTACAAAAGTTTGGCAAAGTTTCATAACCTTGTTATATAAGTGTCTTACAGCTGTGTTAATGTGAATGTGTGACAGTGTCTTGATGAGGGGGATTCATAATTGTTTATCCATGATTTATGTGGCATTGTGAGAATGTCTGAGCTTGAATTAGAGCAACAAACAAATGTTAAATTTCTTGTTAAATGGCAAGAGTGGAAATGAAATTGGGGACATGTTACTCCAAGTTTTGGGGGATAATGCCTTGAAGCAAACGGCAGTGTACAAATGGATTAAATGTTTTCCTGAGGGGAGAGAAAATGTCTCTGATAAACAGTAGCCAGTAGTGAGTTGAACTAATGAAAACATTGACAATATTTGTCAAATTATGCATCAAAATCATCAGCTGACTGCTAGCAGCATAGCAGGCCAAGTAAGCATCAGTAAAGAAATAGAAAGATTCACTAATGACTCATAGCTCTTTCATCACGACAATACACCAGCTCACACGGCACTGTCTGTGAGGGAGTTTTTAGCCAGTAAACAAATAACTATAGAGGAACACCCCACCCACCCACCCACCTGATCTGGCCCCCAGTGACTTTTTCCTTTATCAGAAAAAAAAAAGGAAATATCGAAAGGAAGACATTTTAATGACATTCAGAACACCAAGGGTAATACCATGACAGCTCTGATGACCATTCCAGAGAAAGAGTTCCAAAATTGCTTTGAAGGGTGGGCTAGGTGCTGGCATCAGTGCGTCATTTCCCCCGGGGAATACTCTGAAGGCACCAGAGTGATATTCAATAATGATGTATGTAGCACTTTTTCCAGGATGAATTTGCGAACTTAATTGTTAGCTATACCTCTCTTCATAGATCATAACTCCACAGAAATTATTTTACATGTCCTCCCAGAAGCCATGATTTATAGGGATGGAGGCCACTGAAAACTATGGACAAGGAGTTGACTCTTAGAGCCTGGCCATGGGGCAAGGGCAGAAATAAGGACCATCTTCCTCCTGAGAAAAACAGCACTTTTGATTTCCACATCTTGATGAACCAGATGTAATTATGAATATGAGGGTGGGAAAGACACTGAGGAAAACTGATTTGGAAAAGAAACAGACACCTCCCTCTGTCAGATGAGAGTCTATGAAGACCAGGCGGGCAGGGAGCAGCAGCTAGAGACTCATTTTGCCTTGCTTCTTGCAGGCTGCACACCAGCACATGCTCTAAGCAGAGATCACAAATTAAACTTGAGCTTTAATGTTGAATCTAAGTGAAAAGACTCATTCTAGGCTCGGCACCTGTAGCACAGTGGTTACAGTGCCAGCCACATACACCAAGGCTGGCTGGTTCGAACTCAGCCTGGGCCTGCTAAACAACAATGACAATTGCAACAAAAAATAGCCAGGCATTGCGGTGGGTGCCTGTAGTCCCAGCTACCTGGGAGGCTGAGGCAAAAGCATCATTTAAGCCCAAGAGTTAGAGGTTGCTATGAGCTGTGATGCCACAGCACTCTACCAAGACAATGACGTGGTGAGACTTTGTCTCAAAAAAAAAAAAAAAAAAAAAAGGAAAGACTCATTCTAGGGATTATGTAAAAAAGGTTCAGGTCAAGTATGATGAACTTCTGAGTGAATTGGTTTAGAAGTTACACTCTAGCTAAAAACCCATACTCTTAAATAAGACTTTGGTCACAGTGTTTAAATCTGTTAAAAAAAAATGAAAAAAAAATTATTGTGAATTTAAGCCAAATACATTAAATACATTTGATACAATAAAAAAGTAAGTGCATAAAATTTTTGGCAACCTCAGCTGAAGCAGCAAATTTCCTAATAATCTTCCAAATCCTTGAGATTGACAGGGTATCAGTTTGATTTCCTTCATGCTCCATTCCTGTAGAGAAGGGGGATCTTGAAGAGGGCAAGGCAAGCTGCTGGCAAAAGCAGACCCCTGGAAGATAAAGCTCTGATAAAGCTGGTTCATGGAACATCTGTTTCACTCTGTCATAGAATCTCAAACTATAACACCAGTGGGTTTTCCTGAGTCATGCAGAAAACCACACCCAGTGGCATCTCTTTTCTGAGAGAAGTAAATTAAAAATTCTCCCTCCCACCTAGTAAATTGTAGTGTACTTAATTTGTTTAATGTTCATTATAGAAGGCACAAAATTAGAACAAAACTTTGTAGGTGACTTGCTAGGTGACATGCCACCAGGCACGTATGTTACCTGTCGTGTAACCCCAATGTTACCTTAGACTGCTCTTCCCCAGGATGTGTATTTATAAGAGCTGAACAGTGCTGAGATCTCAAACTATGGCCTCACTACAGCATCAGAACACAGAAGAGCTCGTAGTAAAGGTAACCAAATGAAAGTGAAGAGCTATCAGAAAATTTCTAACCAATCTAAGATAAATTTAATATGTTCTTTATCCTTTTCATTTGATTTTAGCCAAAAGGCCAAGAAGTGATTTCTCTCTGCGCTTTTATTCTCTTGTTTAGGCTTAAGTATCCATTTGGTAGAGAAGTGTGTGTGTGTGTGGGGGGGGGGTGTGTGTGCACGCACGCACACATGGGTATACATGCATGTGTGTGCATGCAGCAGGCTTTTTAAACATTGTAAAGGGGGAAAGAATAGAAATAGTTAAAGATAGGTAGAAAAACAATGAACTGAACTGAGAAACAGAGGCTTTGCTAATATAAAACATGTTGACAGGTAAATTTCTGTAACCAAGTATTTGAAAAATAGTTTGCACTTATTTAACCTAATAACTGAGACCCCATACAAGTAGCAAAATAATAACTTTTTTATAATTTCCCAATATGAATACAGACTGAGTTTAATTGAAAGCACACAATTTTCACAGGCCCTTCAAAACCAAGCAAATGTACCCCTTTTCTTTCATAATAAAATTGGAAGCAAACTTCATTTGGATACTTGTTCCCCCAAACCATGTAATTTCCAAAAGCTACTGAGACCTGAGTTCTTTTTCTCCCCCTGCCAATTGTCCCTCCCCCTCCTTTTATTTTTGAGACATGGTCTTCTGTTGTCACCTGGGCTAAAGTGCAGTAGCATCATGGTAGTTCACAGCAACCTCAGGTTCCTGGGCTCAAACAATTATCTTCTGTCAACCTCCTGAGTAGCTGGGGCTACAGGTGTGCATCGCCATGCCCAGATCATTTTTCTATTCTTTGTAGAGATGGGGTCTGCCTCTTGCTCAGGCTGGTCCAGAACTCCTCACCTCAAGGGATCCTCTCATCTCAGCCTCCCCAAGTGCTGGGATTACAGGTGTGAGCCACTGTGCCTGGCCCCAGTTGTCTTTTATTGTAGAAACACTGTGATATAGTTTTCTTTACTCTCTACTTTTAAAAAAGTAGTTTCCTCAAATGCTTTTACATCAAAAGGAAAGAAACTTATTTCTTTTGACCTTTATTCATCTTAGTTTTTTTAGTACTGCAGGTCTTTTGAGTCTGTAAGCATCAACAGACTTCCAGACGTATTTTTCCCTAGACTTCATCATATTCTACTACTTACTTCCACATACTTCAAAAACTCTGTTTGATTAGAACTTTCCTTAGATTATCAACTTTAACTAGGTATTGGGATTTTTTTGGGGGGAGTGAACTTTTCTCCCATTATTATGCATTCCATTTATTTTCATTTATTGCTATTTCATTTCTATCATTCCTTTCAAGGCTCTGTCTCTTTCTACTTTTCTTGTATTTTTCTTGTTCAGTCTAAACAACCAGGATCCATCCTAAGCATTTTCCAAAGCACTTTCCACATTCCATAATTCCTTTTATAGGTTGTTAGCCTCTTAGAGGGGGTAAAAATGAGATATAACTAATAATTTATAAACAGTGAGGAAAAGTTTGTCACTCTGTATTGATGAGTGGACTGATGACACTTTTCAAGGCTGAATTAAGTGCTGCAATCACTAATTCCCTTGCTTGACAAGAAATAACTCAAAGCAAAGCATGACTAAACAAAGCAGCAGTGTGCCCACTCGGGACAGTGCAGTATTCAAGGCAAGGTTTTTGCCCTCATTGCCAAATCTCTTACAAGAATTCTTTCTTCTTTTTTATAATTTCCTCCCTGAGGATGTAGAAACTACTGGTGACTAAACTGGAAAAAAATGTTAAGAAACTGAGGAAGGACTTTTTCATACCAAAGACTTCTAATAGGTAGAATGATTTTTTTTTTTTTTTTGGTCTCTGACTCACACCAATACTAAGCTTCCAGAAAAATGAGAAATGTATTTCGTAGCCTCAATTCATTCGTCTTGGCTTGTGAAATACATAATGCAAGAAGACAAAGGTGTCTTTAATTTTCCCCTGTAGTCCCTGCATAGTTCCCAAAGAGAGAAATTGTAAACAAGAATCTAACAGCTAAAGAGCAAGTGTCCTTTGAGAATATTTATTTATTTATTTTTATTAAATCATAACTGTGATGCATAATGACATTGATGTGCTTATGAGATTCAGTGTACTGATTTGATAGACAATGTGAAATGCTTACATCAAACTGGTTAACACATCCATCACCTCACTTATTTGTTGTGGTAAGACAATTATATTCTTTTCTTAATAGTTTTGAAATGCACCATTGCATTATGCACATTAGGTGAGGTTACCCCCAAAACCCTCCCTCCTTCCAGCCTCCCTCCATCCCCCTCCTCTTCCCTCCTATTTTATGCACTATAGTTATGTTTTTGCCATTCATATGAATGTGTAGGTGATTACATATCGATTTCATAGTGGTATTGAGTACATTGGATACTTTTCCATTCTTGAGATACTTTATTGTGAAGAATATGTTCCTGCTCCATCCAGGTAAACATAGAAGATGTGAAATCTCCATCTTCGTTATGGCTGCATAATATTCCATGGTGTACATATACTACAATTTTTTAATCCATTCATGGGTTGATGGTGACTTGGGCTGTTTTCATGTCTTGGCAATTACAAATTGGGCTGCAATAAACATTCTGGTGCAAATGTCTTTGTTGTAAAATGATTTTTGATCATCTGTGTATATACCTAGTAGAGGAATTGGAGGATTGAACGGTAGGTCTACTTTTAGTTCCTTGAGTATTCTCCAAACTTATTTCCAAAAAGGCCGTATTAGCTTGCATTCCCACCAGCAGTGTAGAAGTGTTCTCTCTGCATCCACGCCAACATCTGTAGTTTTGGGATTTTGTTATGTGGGCTAATCTTACAGGAGTTAGATGGTATCTCAAAGTGGTTTTGATTTGCATTTCTCTGATGATTAAAGATGATTAGCATTTTTTCATGGGTTTGTAGGCCATGCACCTGTCTTCATCAGAGAAGTTTCTGTTCAAGTCTCTTGTCCACATAGAAATGGGGTTATTTGTTCTTTTATTGATTAGTTTGAGCTCCCTGTGGATTCTAATTATCAGACCTTTGTCAGAAGCATAACCTGCAACAATTTTCTCCCATTCTGAAGATTGTTTGCTTTACTTACTATGCTCTTGGCTGTGCAGATGGTTTTTTTGATTAGATCCCAGTAATGTATTTTTGGTGTTGTTTCAATTGTCCTGGGAGGGTCTTCCTCAAAATGTATTCTCCCAGGCTGATTTCTTCAAGTGTTTTCCCTGCACTTTCTTCTAGTATTTTTATAGTTTCATGTCTTAAGTTTAAATCTTTTATCCAGTGAGAATCAATTTTTGTTAATGGTGAAAGATGGGGGTCCAGTTTCACTCTTATGCAGGTCGCCAACCAGTCTTTCCCCCACTGAATGTTTTTGATAGGCTTATCTGTTTTTGTGCCAGTACCATGCTATTTTCATCACTGTAAATTTATAGTATAGCCATAGATTTATACTATAGCCTGAAGTCTGGTAACGTGACACCTCCTGATTTGTTTTTATTTCTGAGTAATGTATTTGCTATTCAAAGATTTTTCTGATTCCATATAAAACGAAGCACTGTTTTTTCAAGCTCTTTAAAGTATAACAATGGTGCTTTAATAGGGATGGTGTTAAATCTGTAAATTGCTTTGTTGCGTTCTCCTACACTGTGAACTCATTGAGAGATGGGCCTGCAATTTATTCATTTTTATGTTTGGCATACCTACTATGGAGCCTATGACATTGTAGGTACTCAGCAAATATTTGTTGAAGGAATGAAAATGATCACAAATATAAAACATTTTAAATAAGAACAATCTGAAGTGGATACATTGGAAACATAGTTTTTTTGAGATTATAATCTTCATGAGGGCAAAAACCATAACTTGTTGAAGTTATATTCCAAAGTACCAATTAGCATTTTGTATATTGAGACTGTTCAGGATAAGAATGATTTAAAATTGATTGTCATATTCATCCAGTATCAACTTCCATTTTCCTTAATGGATGTGTTGAAAAGCCTCTTCTGTGGTTTCTCAATGAGTTGCCTAAAGAAAACTGGGTTAGTATCAGCCCTTATTAGGTACATTTTATAATCATAGAAATTTAAGACCTTGTAATTAAGTGACAAGCTGTACATAGACTATCAGAAGTAAAATTAAGATGATACTCTGGCAATCTAATTCTAGGGTGGCTTTTTATGATACAAATCAACCCTGAATCAATGACTTAGAATCTGTGCTGGGTTTCTAAAGCTATCAACACAGCATGTACACATCTGAGGTTCACTCTAAACCCATACATACTGTGCCAAGGGATCCGTCTTCACTGAAAAGCAAAATGCCCAGAATATTTTAGTACAATTTAATTCACTGAAGTCATCAAGGCTATTTTTTAAGAATTAACCATTGAGAAATATTTTGCTATAGGTACAAAAATTTAAACACCCAAAGTCTCATTTTCTTTTCAGTTCAAAACTACAGATCTAAGGGAAGGGTAGCTTCTAAATTCGATAAAACTCCATTTCTGGTTCCCCAGAAGTAAGTATCAATCACCCCAAACAAGCAGCCTGCTACTAATTAGCCAGGACATAAATGAGTCTCATCGAAATATTTAAATTATTTCTTGTGTCAAGTTAGAAAAAGCTAGAGGAAAACAGTCCTCCTTTTGATTAAGCATCACAAATGAGAATTTTATTTAAGCAAATGCTTTCTGTTAATTAATTTGGAGAATGCACAGGAGACCAAAGTTTTTTACTGACAATATGGGAAAACAGGGAAAGAAACATGAACATATTTACAGATGTCGACGCTGGTTTAAGTAAACATCGATTACAGCTAAAGATGACAGTTAATATTTACAAAGACTCAGTTGGCTGTTGTAGCTGCTGCCACCTGTGGGCTGTGGGTGGGATACCTGCTGGGTGAAGGGCATGAGAGCTGGGTGGCCCTCACTACCAACTGCTAGGCTATGGAGCCAAGACCACGGCTCTTTCCTCCTGCAGGCCTTTTGGTGTGACACAAGGGGTTTTGTTCCTATGAACTGCCCCTTGACCCCCATACGGGCCACCAGGTGGGCCTGCTGTGGGGAAGCCTGGACGAGAACTTCCCCCACCCAGCCCCACCAGCTTTGATTGCTCCACCCTCCTTGGGATCCCTGGGCATTCCACTGCCCTTCCATTCTCTAGGCCATCTGGGTACTTCTGGTTAACCAAGACCAAGCATAAATCCTCACCAGCGCTGCAGCTGGCTCAATCTTGATCTGACGATCCATTACAACATCTGCGAACACAATTGCACAGTGCTAGGGAAAGAGAAGGGCTTTGATTGACCTTATCTACTTCTATCGTTCAAACCACCCTGGTTACTATGGGGGACTTAACGGCTGTTCACCCACCTGGGTACATCGCTACTACAGCTGGCATTTGAGAAAGCCACTACCCTAAGTTTAGTTATAACCAAAGAAATCTTACAAAGTCAACACCACTCCCTCACCTCCCCATCAGGGCTGATACTTGCATCCACCAGCATGTGACTGAAGAGGGTGCTGTCCAGCCTGCTCCAGCTTCTGGACTTCTGTGGCTGAGACTGGAGCGCAGTCCACTGTGCATCTCACAGACCAGTTGGTGACCTGATGAGGAAAGATGAAGCATATACCCCACTAATATCACCATAGTCGACTTTTACTTGTGAGCGCCACCTACTGGCCTGGAAGTCAAACTGCAGAAGGCAATAGCTTGGTAATGAGTTGAGTTTCTAAAGCTCTCTGCCTCCCCAACTCTACAGGCAAATGAGTTCCCACTCACATACACAATGTGCACCTACTACACCCAGCATTTGAGAAAAAACCATTATAAGGAGGAGATCTATGTCAAGGAATTCATACAGAGCCTTGGCCCCTAAAAGTACACAGAAGCAAACCCAATGACTCTACTCAACATATATCAGTCACATTTTCAAGGGGGAAGAGCAAGTCCCATCTAAATGAAAATAAATTCAAAAATGAGAAAGGACAGTTTCTCAAGATGAGAAGGAAGTCACATAATGATTCTGGAAGTATGCAATAAGAGGGTGTTGCGACACTTTGTAAGGATCACACTAGCTCTCTAGCAGTGGATCCTAACCAAAATGAAATTTCTAAAATGACAGATAAAGAGTTCAAAATATGGATTTTAAAGACATTCAGTAAAATATAAGAGAAAGCTGAAAGCCAATAAAATAAAATCAGAAAACCAATTCAACATATGAATAAGAAATTTATCAGAGAGGTAGACATTTTAAAGAAACACCAAACAGAATTTCTAGACATGAAAAAGTCATTAGAGGGCAGTGCCTGTGGCTCATCGAGTAGGGTGCCGGCCCCATATACCGAGGGTGGCAGGTTCAAACACGGCCTCAGCCCAACTACAAAATGAAAAAATAGCCAGGCGTTGTGGTGGGCGCCTGTAGTCCCAGCAACTCGGGAGGCTGAGGCAACAGAATCGCCTAAGCCCAGGAGTTGGAGGTTGCTGTGAGCTGTGTGACTCCACGGCACTCTGCCAAGGGTGATAAAGTGAGACTCTGTCTCTACAAAAAAAAAAAAAGAGAGAGAGAGAAAAAAGAAAAAGTCATTAGAGAAATTTTAAAATATGATACAAAGTTGCAACAAGAGACTAGACTAAGAAGAAGAATGGTGCTCAGAACTCAAAGACAGATCTTTCAAATTAACCCACTCAGACAAAAATAAAGAGAAATCAGTTTAAGAAAATCAACAAAACCTTCAAGAACTATGGGACTACATAAACCATTCAAACCCACAAACTAAAGGTATTCCTAAGGGAGAAGAAACAGCAAAAATTTGGAAAACCAATATGAGGAAATAATTGAGGAAAACTTTCGTAGTTCCTGGAGATTTAGACAAATATATAAAATGGGCCAAAAATAAATAAATTAATAAATAAAACCTTCAGGGAAATAAATACATTGTAAGAAGGACTACACCAAGACATACAGTTATTAGACTATCAAAAGTCAATGTGGGACAGGCAAGGTGGTTCGTATCTGTAATCACAGAAGTTTGAGAGGCTGAGGTGAGAGGATCACTTGAGGCCAGGAGTTTGAGACTGGCCTGGGCCTGGGTAACATAGAAAGATTCTGTATCCACAAAAAATTGACGTTTTCTGGGCATGGTGGCATGTACCTATAGCCCAAGCTACTTGGTAGACTGAGACAAGAAGACTGCTTAAGCCCACAAGTTGGAGGTTGCAGTGAGCTGTAACCATGCCATTGCACTCCAGCCTGGGTAGCCAAATGAAACCTTGTCTCTAAAAAATTAATGAATAAATTAATAAATAAAATGCACGTGAAGGAGAAAATCCTAAAATCAGCAAAAGGATCTAGTCATTTATAAAGGAACTTCCATTAAAGTAACAGAGGATTTCTCAGTAGGGGCCTTACAAGCCAGAATAAATTATTGATTTGGGGTCTTATTTTCAGATCCTTAATTTAAAAAGTCAATAAAAAAGTCAACTGTCAACTTTGTATCCTGACAGAATAAGATTCATAAGTGAAGGAAAAAATAGTATTTTCTAGACAAGCAAATACTGAGTGAACGATTCACTACTAGAACAACCCTACAAGAAATATTCAAGGAAGTTAAAAAATAAAAACAAAAGATTGATACTCACCATTGTAAAAACACACAAAAGCATAAAATTCACAAATATGATAAAATTACAGAAACAAGATGAGAAAGCAACTAAATAACCACATTATAACAAGAACAAAATGTTACATGTCAGAATTAACCTTGAATAGATATGGATTAAGCATCAATTAAAAATATTAAATTTTTAAAAAATGAACCAACTATATGCTATTACAGGAAACTCACCTAGCTGGTAAAGACATTTACAAAGTTAAAGTAATGGGTGGGAAAAAGTTATTCCATGCAAATGAAACCAAAAGCTAGCAGGAGTGTGTGTGTGTGTGTGTGTATGATATATCCATATATACATATACATACATACATATATATATATACATACATACATCAGATAAAATAGACTTTAAATCAACAACAGTAAAAATGATGAAAAAAGTCATTTTATGATGGTAAAGGGATCAATTCAACAAGAAGATATAATTATCCTAAATATATATGCACCAACACCAGAGAACCTAGATTCATAAAATAAATATTACCAAATGTAAGAAAAGATAAAGTCACCAATGCAGTAACAGTGGGAGAGTTTAACACCCCACTGACAGCACTAGACAGATCACTGAGATCAGCAAAAGCACATTACACTTAAGTTGGATTTTAGTCCAAAATAAACCTAACAGACATTTGCAGAACATTCCACCCAACAAATGCAGAATGTGCATTCTTCTCATCAGTGCATGGAACATTCTCCAAGATAGAGCATATGTTAGGTCACAAAATGAATCTCAGTACATTTTAAAAAATCGGTATTCTATCAAGTACCTTCTTAGACCACGATCCTTATATCAAATCATTACTCCAAAAAGATACCTGTTCTTGTATGTTTATTGTAGCACAATTCACAATAGCAAAGATATGGAATCAATGTAAGTGTCCATCAAACTGACAAATAATAGTTCTTTGTAAACTAATTTCTTGATGAAAATTAGCAAGCTATATTAAACAATGTATACATTGCATTTTGAAATAGAGGAATATTATTTCTTAACAAATGGTTTCTTCTTGCTAGCTTTACACTGTTTTTTCCTTAAATTTGATAAATTTTTGCATTGATTTGAGGCAATTTATCCAACTATTTTTTTAAGACACAGGATTTAGGAAGATGATAGTAAATCATTTCTTGATTTCCTGGGTTACATGATAGTTTTAATTATTCCATTTTTTACAACTTTTTTTGGCAATAGTCTGTATTCTCAGGTAGTGACTGAACTTTAAATATTGACATTATAATATAATAAATACTATACCGCTTTATTTATCTATCCATTCCTTGAGGCCCACTGCATAAAGTTATTTTAAGCATTGATTCTTTGCTCATCCTATTATTTTGTGGATTCCATTTCTTGATGCCTTTTCAATATGCAACAAATTATTCCGTGGCTTTCAACATTAGAAATTACCTAAATATACCTTTTAAAACCATGACCTTATGGAAGATTTAGAAATAAAACAAGACATCTGGGACTTTTACATAGATTAATGCCTTAGGGGGTCATCTTTTACATGAATTACTGTCTAAGGTTTTTCTTAGTGGAAGAATGCAATCAAACTGTGTTTTTGGGCATGCACCCACTACACTATTCTTATCTCATCGTCCCAAACTATTTTCAACACTTTGATCCCCACTTCTTTTCTTCCAACACCTTTTACTGACTATTTTGGAGACAGTAGTGAGAGAGGGAAATGAAAAACAGTGAAACAAATAAAAAAGAGAAGTGCACTAGAGTTATTTAAAAGCTTTATGCATATTCTCATAAAGAGGAAAAGTACCCAAATGAAAGCATAATTAATAGGATACTTTTCAAGCACTAAAGGGAAAATTCTTCCCCCTTCCCTTTCTTTCATCCTTTCTTTTATTTTCTTTCATTCTCACTTTCTTTTTTTTTTTTTTTATTATATTTCTCCTTTCTGTCTTACATTATAGCTGAGGCACTGATTTTGGTGACAGGGATAAACAAAATGTAGTATCTGGGCTGGGGAAGGAAGAGACAAAGAGAGAGAAAGAGATGTGCTCTCAGGCTGCCTACATTCTAGCGACAAAGACAGCTAGCAAATAAAGTAAGTTAAACATGACAAATGACATTAAGCATAAAGTATGTGAGACAGTGATAAATGTTGAAGAGAAAAATAGGAAGAGTAAGGAAGATACAAAATACGTGGATAAGACAGTGAAATGGAAATAACTTGATAAGAAAAGGCCCCACTAAAAAAAGTGACTTTTGAGACAAGGCCTAAAGAATGGAAGTGGCTTCCAGACATCTCAGTCATAAGCATTCCAAGTACAAGGAAGAAGTGTAAAGGCCTTTTAACATTAGGAATGTCTCTTTTTAAAAAAACAAAAACAAACACAATTTTCGAGGCATGACTGACATGGAAAATCGGTACTTATTGAATGTCTACAACTTGATGAATTTGGAGATTAGTATCCACCCTTGAAACCATGACCACAGTCAATGCCACAAACCTATCCTTCACCTCCAAAAGTTTTCTCTTTATTTCCCTGATTATTTATTATTATTATTGTCATTTTGTGCGTACGTGTGTGTGGATATAAGAGAGAGATAAGACCAGCAGAAGGCAATAAGGCTGGGAGACCAGAAAAGTGGAGAGAGGGAAAAATCACAGAAAGTTTTAGAACTGTACCTCTCTCTTTTTTCTCTCTCTCCTTTTTTTTTTTTTTTCTTGAGGTAGAGTCTCCCTTTATCACCCTTGGTAGAGTGCCACGTTGTCATAACTCACAGTGACCTCAAACTCTTGGTGTCAAGTGATCCTCTTGCCTCAGCCTCCCAAGAAGCTGGGCTACATGCAAATGACACAGCGCCTCACTGTTTTTAGAAACCGTGCTTTCTCTCTTGCTCAGTCTGGTCTCAAATGCTTGAGCTCAGGTGATCCTCCTGCCTCAGTATCCCAGAGTACTAGGATGACAAGCTTGAGCCACACGCCCAGCCTTAGAACTGTGTCTCTAACTTTGGGATGAGGAGCAACTGATGGTTTTGAATGGAAGCATAATATGCTTTAACTTACATGTAAAACAGTTACTGATTACTGTGATTGGAGTAGCCCATAGGGCAGTGTTTTTCAACCTTTTTTATTTCATGGCACATGTGAACCTATAGTTAAACTTCCATGGCACACTTAAATTATGCTGATGGAGAAAAAAAGTAAAGAAAAGAATATACTTACTGTGCTTTGAACTTCTTTCAAGGATCATTTAATTTATGATCTTTAAAGATGTTTCTGGTGCACCTAAGATCCTCTCAGGGCGCACCAGCTGCAAATCCCTCTGTAGGAGATGTGGTGGGGTGGGAGGGTGGCGTGGAAGCAGAGAGAAGGGTGGGGGCGATCGGTTAGTGCAGGTGAGATGGGGGTGGCTTAGAGCAAACGCAGGCAGTTGTGAAGAGAAATAGTAGTTGAGTTTTTGATATATTTTAAGGTAAGCCAATAAGATTTGCTGATGATTTCATACAGGTTATAAGGAAAAGAAAAGAATTAAGGATTACTAGCTTTGGACAGAGCTAGGAAAATGAAGTTGCCATGAACATAGACGGGGAAGCAGGTTTGGAGGGTCTTTAGTGGCTGGACGTGTTTGACACACTGACTTTGAGCTACTTCTCACCCATCCAAGAGGAGGAGCCGCGTCAGCAGCTGGATATGCGAATTTGAATTTCAAAGGTGAGGGCCATGCTGGGGATAGAAGTCCAGGAGTCATCAGTATAGAGATGATAGCTACAAATCTGGTCTGGATGAAATTTTCTAGGGAGTGGGTGCAAATATGAAAAACCATAAATGAGAAGGGTTCCAAGGTGAGGCCTGCGGAACATCTGTCAGAGATGGGGAAGGTGGGGAAGGATGTGCAAAGGCCTGGAAAAGAGCACCGAGAAGGCGGGAGAAACACCCACCCTGCCTCCTCCAGGAGGGGCCTGAATGTTAGAAGGGAGGGATTGGTTCTGGCCAATCACGTGGGGCCGATGTAGGTTTAAGGATAGATTTAAGGTTTAATCGATTTAAGGGTGCTGAGAAGGGTACCATATGCAGTCTACCGACACTTCCCTTCCGTTTGAATTAAGACTTGCCGGCTGCAGAAAACTAAAAATACATCATGCTGAAAAATGGACACATGGCACACGTTGTGTGCGTGTTTTTCACAGCTTTCTGTGACATTTTAACTAAGTATGGAGGATATTGTTCTTTTCCTTCCACTTGGTATGGCTAACGCGAAGTGCGTGGGGATTGCGATCGTCCCCGGAGACAGATTGCAGTGTCACACACACACGGCAGGGAGGGGAGGAAGAAAATGCGCCTTCAGCTGCAAAGAACAAGATAAAGTGGAAATGCAAACTCCGAAGGCTTCCAGTCCAAGTGAAGCTTCCCTCCGGACCGTGCTTTGCCACCATTATCCGGAAGTATGCAGATTTTCTGTTTTTAGTTCGACCTATCTCTATGGCTATTGGAACAGTCAATTATAGCTGCAAAATGACCCTATTTGTGTTATTTTGTATTAAAATCGAATTTAACAAAGGTTAACTTTTAGTTTGGGGGAAACAAAAGTTTTCTTGGGAAATCCAGTAATGACACCTGTGAGAAGTAGAAGTAAAGAAATAGGGAGCATTGGGCGGCGCCTGTGGCTCAGCCAGTAGGGTGCCGACCCCATATACTGAAGGTGGCGGGTTCAAACCCGGCCTCGGTCAAACTGCGAAAAACAAAAAACTAGGTGGGCATTGTGGCGGGCGCCTGTAGTCCCAGCTACTCGGGAGGCTGAGGCAAGAGAATCGCCTAAGCCCAGGAGTTGGAGGGTGCTGTGAGCTGTGTGACGCCACGGCACTCTACCAGGGGCAATAAAGTGAGTCTTTGTCTCTACAAAAAAAAAAAAAAAATGAAAGAAAAAAAAGAAATAGAGAGCATAGATTGTTTATGGAAAATGGCATTTAAAATTTGGAACCCAGATCCATTTGATTGAGGAAAACTATCCAAATTTATTGTAAAATGGTGGCAATCTAGAATGTGACATTTTGCAGGGTTTGTGCCACTGATGCCTGAAGAGGGACTGCGCTCTTTTCCCCAAGCAAGAACACACTCCCCAGAGACAGAGCAAGAAAGGCAAATAGGACAAGCGTGTATACTGCAGTTCTGCAAGTGGCATGTAGCACTGCTCTTAAGAAGAAAGACTTTTGATTGAGAAAGTATAACTTTTTAACTAAAATGAGTTTGGGGGCATTTCGTGAAGTTGTTTGTTTACAGTTTCTCTGTTCTCTCTTCTGTAATCAGTAGCCGAAAATCACCAGCCAAGTGAGCAGGTGACTGCAGTGGGATGTAGCAGAAAGGGCCTCTCCGGCATTCTCCCTCCTTCTGTCTCCTTCTGTCTCTCACTGTCTCTCACTGTCTCTCCCGATCTTTCTCCTGCAGCGTTATTAACTTCTGAACTAATGGACTTTTTTCTAGATAAGATATTGGCTAGAAATCGATGTTATAAATGAACCATATTATCTCTCAGGCAGAATAGAGATACATTTATCAGGGCTTGTTATCCAAGGGAATTCACATCCCGACTGATTTCTGTTTTGTGCAGTCCACATGTGGTCAAGGTAGTACTGCACATGACATTGGAGTCGTAAGGTTTAGGAGCACCAATCTGGGAGGTAAAGGCTGGCAACCAGAACCTGTAAGCCTGTGTTTTCAGAATTCATGTAAATGAATTTGTGAGGAAGAATGGTTCTCATTTTATTATCCTTATATTGCTCTTGATAAATATTAAATAAAAGAATAAGAAAAATGGAGCCAGACTCCTTCTAGCTTCTCTCCTTTTAGGGAAATAATATGTTGGACAGGAACGTCAAGGTTTATCTAGCTTCATATCCACTCTTTTAAGCAAAAATTATATGAATTAATAGAAACTTGTAGGAATTGGTAATAACATCAGTCTGACTGCATGGAACCTTTTCCTTTCTTATTTCTGTGTTTTCAGTATTGCTTTAATCCTTTGGACTTCATGGTAAAATTAGGTCAATGACAGGTGATATAGTTTAATGATGTGGTCAAAGCCTCCTAAGGAAATAAAAAGTCAAAAATAATTCAACTTGTGCTCATGATTTACAGCTACCGACTTTATGGCATTGAAGAAAAGCCCATTAAGCATTTACTGCATCTCTTTTTCTCCCTGGAGGAAAACAAAGTATTTATCTCCCTTTACCATGATCGGAGAATTGTCACCTTTAAAAAAACAATGTCCTTTGTCCTCAAAGCAGAAACATAACAGGAAGAAAATGAAAAAGCATTTTCATCTGAACTTCTTGGAAATCACATTTGGTGATCATGCCTTTCCACAGGTATTTCCTGACTGTATGCAGAGGCGTATGTTTATTGAATGCTAATAGGTGCCAGACACTGGACTGCACACTTTACTTACTTTCAGCCTTTCAACAGCTTCATAAGCTGTTTTATTTCACTCATTCTCTAGATCAGTACAAGTTTTACAAAATGTAAATGACTTCTTGGATGCTATAGTTTGAAAAGCTAGAGCCAGGATTTGAACCTAGATCAAATTACTTATGTATGTGTGTGTGTGTGGTTGGACCACTGATGCAAGCCAGCCAAGAGGGTAGAAGAGACTATTGTTTTTTGGTACTAGGTTTGGAAAATGAGATATAGGTAAATAGGAGTGATGTTATGGTTTCTGAATAATGTCTTTAAAAGAAAAGGAGTTCATTATTCTTTTCTCTGGTGTCCTCACCTGTGGACTGAAATCCAGCTGAACTATTGAGTAACCTTCCACCATTTATACAAAGGCAATTCCACAGGGTGGGAGAGGAACAAACGGAAAGGATCTTAAGCCCCCAAAGCCTTCAAGCTATCACCAGAGGCCTGGACTCCTATTCAAAATATTTCCAAAAATGTAGTTTGGATTCCCCTCCTTACATCAGAGTAGAGCATATTCCAAGGAATACAGAATTGAAGACAGATTAAACATCACTGATCTCATTAATGATCTTAACTAAAATCCAGGGGCTTAGAAAAATAATAGAGCAGAACCAACGAAAGTGGAAAATATAACAGAGAAAAAATAGTATAATTAATAACAAATTTAAAAGAATAAGGAAAAGCAATGAAATAAAAATCCAGCTGGAGAAGAATACTATGAATATAGACCAAATTCTATCAAGATTGATCAGGGACCAAAAAGGAGGAAATCACATAGATAGACAGACGGACAGATAGATGTTGAAAAGAGGACTATAATTACAAGCGATACTGAGGAATTAAACTTATTAAGAGAAATGTATGAGAAGCAACATGATAATTATTAAAAAACACAAAGTATTAATTATCTACAAATAAGTAAATTAACAAAAGGCACTAATATATAAATAAAAACCTAAATAGATCTGTAGCAATTAAGGAGATTTAATCATCACAGAAAATCTACATATAATAAAAGCAACTGGTCTAGATGTTTTACCTGATAATGTTTTGCTAAGTTATTAAGAAATAGAAAACCCTTTTTATATATAGAACTCTTCCTGGATTTGGAACAAGTGTTAATTTCTTCACTAATTTTCTGAAACTAGTATGAAGTTGCTAAGGATGCTGAAAATATAATAGAGCCAGGGAAATAATTGGCCATTATCATTTCTGAAATAGATTAAAAAACCACATAAAATAATAAAATTGATTCATGCTGTGTGCACGTCTGTATGTGTGTGTGTGAGTACAGGCACAACAACATCATGGGTATAAAGGCTTAATGTGAGAATATTAAGAGAATTTCAATGTAAAAAGTACATTAATGTCACATAGCAATGACATTGTAAAGAAAAACATTATATCTATAAATGTAATAGTCATTTAATAAAATTCCAAACCAACTTATGAAAGAAACAATGAACAAATGTAGTAATTAGTAAACTTCCTAATCTCATTACTATTAAAAAGCAAGCAAATACAATGATGGCAAAATGTTAAAATAGTTTCCTCCCTTAGCTAACCCCCTACAAATGTACCTGGAAGTGTAAATTTAAGTGAATGAACGTAAGGGCAAGTTTCCTGTAGCAGCCTCTGAGAGCCTTCCCTGATCGTTACCTGGCCCATGATATTCCTTCTTTCTTTTTCCATTCTTCTTTTTTTTGTTGTTGCTGCTGATGTAAAGGATGCCATGAACCATGGATGTCAGAGTGAGTCTTTAACAGCATATAGTACCCTATCAGCCCTAAATGGACGGCTTCCAAACTTCCTGAAATGTAAACTCCTATTTCACTTAAGCTATTGTTACTGTGATTGCTTCTTTTTAATACTGCACTGGAAAGTATTAGCAAATGTAAGGAGGAGGGGGAGGGGGAGGGGGGAGGGAGGGGGAGGAGGGGGAGGGGGGAGGGAGGAGGGGGAGGGGGAGGGAGGGGTAGAAGGAGGAGGAGGGGAAGGAAAAGGAGAAGGAGAAGGATAAATGAGATATAAATCATAACTAAATAAACTTATATTTGTTTTTGAGAATCATACTATTATTCACCTAGAAAATTACAGAGATCCATTAACACAAAATCAATAAGCTACAGTTTCACATCCAGTAATATTCAGAAATTGAAAGGTCTGATTATACCAAGTATTGATACAGTGATAGATAAATACACAACTTCATATGTTGTGGGTGGAAGTATAAGATTTTAAAAACTGTTTTGGACAATGAATAGTTAGAATTCTTTTGACTATAGGCAACAAGAAGCCTATATCAAACTTGCTTAATTAACATGGAAATCTACAGTCACTTGAATCTAGAGGTTAAGTGAAAATTAAGCTTGTAAATGATCAAGAGTTCAATGAGTCTTCAAAAATTCAGTTCTTGAATTTTCCTTCTGGAATTCCTAATATATCGGCTTACATCTCAGACTGGCTACCCTCTTGTTTGAAAGACCATGCACCTGTTCCATGGATCTTACCCACACAGACAATATCCAGAAGAAAAACAAGGCCTCTATCTTCCTGTGATTTAGGAGTAAGGTCACCTTGTCTAGAAGTTGGAAGTTCTTTGGTCAGCATTGGTCATGTGCCTATTCTTGAATGAATTACTGGCAAAAAAAGGAAGGGATAACATATTTATGGGAGTAAGGATTTTAATAGCAAAAAGTTAGAGATGAATTCATTAATAAGCAAATGGATAAAGTTTTATATTATAGCATTATGACAAATACTGTATTATAATACTAGTAAGAATAGGAGGTAACATTTATTGAGGTGTTACTGTGTGCTAAGCAGTCTTCTAAGCATTTTCCCAATAAGTACTAATTTTTCCACTATAAAGCCGGTGGGAGTTGGACATTTAAATAGGGACAGCAGCCAGGCGTGGTGGCTCACTCCTGTAATCCTAGCACTCTGGGAGGCCAAGGTGGGTGGATTGCCTGAGGTCACAGGTTTAAGACCAGCCTGAGCAAGTGTGAGACTCTGTCTCTAAAAAATAGCTGGGTGTTGTGGCGGATGCCTGTAGTCCCAGCTACTCCAGAGGTTGAGACAAGAGAATCACTTTAGCCCAAGAGTTTGAGGCTGCTGTGAGTTATGATGCTACAGCACTCTACTGAGGGCAACACAATGAAACTCTATTCCAAGTAAATAAATAGGAACAGCAATTTTATGTTATTTCATATGTAAAAGGCTCGCAAAAATTAAAATGTGTGATAATAACAAATGTGGGTGAAAGATGTGTGTATATACACATACATATATATGGGAATATACAGAAACTTCATGTCCTATTTATAAAATTTAATTTTTCAGATAAAGTGAAAGTTGAAGCATGAAGAAGCTAAATAACTCACCCAAAGCTACAGAGCTATTGAGCTACAGTGATATGATTTTACCCAGTCTATAAATAATTAAAATAAGTAGCTAGATTTACATGTATGTGGGAGAATTAAAAGCATAGTCTTGAAAGGTTGGTAGTCCTTCACTATAAAAGAAAATATAAGAAAAACTAGGTTTGTCAAGGGGGAGGACTTTTCCGAGTTCATTGTGGGGTGTATTTTATTAGAACGCTGAGGAAAATGGCTCATATTCAGACATTGAATTCCCTAGGAGGCAACCAGATAATCAAGATTCAAAAAACAGTAGCTGTGTCTGGAGAGTGGGGTGGTGTCATGCATTTGGTTAAAATTTTGAAAGTAGATTTAAAGTGAAAAGAGAGAAGCAGGAAAGAAAGAGTCTTGAGGTTTGGAAAGAAAAGAATGAGAAAAGTTGCTGTGAATGAGAGAGTGGTGTCTCAGAGAGTGACTATGGAGTGAGCTTTATGAGTGAGAGTGAGAGTGTTGAAGATACTTGGCAATTAGTGTATCATTACAGACCTTGCTGAAACCAGTGTCTAATGCAGTTACAGTTAGAAACCTGCATCAGAGCCCGGAAAAGTCCATAGGAGGTGAGCGGCAGGGCGTGTGAAATGCAGCCTATTTTTCAGAACAGTGTAGTTGGTGAAGGGCATGTGAACACGTTAGGGTCTTTGCTAGAGGGAATGGGGGTTCTTCTATGGAACAGACGTGGTAGTATGTTTAGCTTATGTGAAAACAGCACAGGGCGAGACTTAAAATACTGGAAGCACAGGAAAGAGCCGGGCTCATTTTGGGAGTGACATCTGGGAGAAGATGGGAAGCGGTAGGCCAGGAGCACAGGTGGAGAGCTCAACCTTGAACGTGGGAGGTACTGGAGAAGGGAATAAGGGACATCCCAGATGAGAAGGGAGACAGATGGAACAAAGAAGGGGGAGCCATGAGTTTCGTCTTGCTGTGTTTCCAATCAGTTTTTCCCAGAAGGGATACGTGTACTTGGCCAGGAAAACAGGAAACAGACAGGTGGTCCAAGCTCTGCTGGGTAAAGTTAATATATAGTTGCTTGATTTTTCAGGTCCAAGTGTTAGGATCACAAAAGGAAAGAAAAAGAATAGATTAAAAGCAATTACTGCAAATATATGAGTCACATCAGTTGCCCAGACACCAGTCTCCTGACCGAAACGTATCCCTCCCTCCGCGAGTGGAGCTGGAGGACTGCCTAGCCTTCCTGGAGGCTGCTCCAACCTCACGCCAGCAAACAACTGAAACCAGAAAAGAGCTCAGGAAAAGTCTCCCAGGAGGTCAGCACTGACGGCCAGCTGATGATTGTCTACTTAAAGCCTCTTTCACAGAGGGAAAAAGCAAATCTCAAAAGATGGGGACTTTACAACGTTTGTATTAACCTGGATGAAGTTGAAGTAAGGTATCATAAGAACAGAAAAGCAGGTATCCAATGTACTCAATACTAATATGAAAACAACAGATAAACAACTACATACCCAGGTAAGGGAGAGAAAAACACAATGAAATACAAGTGGGAGGGGAGGGAGGAGAAAGGAGAGGGGAAGGGGAGGAGGGAGGTTGATTATAATCTCTCACCGAAGGTCCACAATGTGAAAGTATACAGCACACTCCCAGGATGAAGGGCTCAACTACAGCGTGAACTTCACCTAAGAAACGCAATGTAACTTCATCGTTTGAACCCTCATGTTAATCTGAAAAAGCAAAGTGTACAGAACAGTCCTTTGGACTTTGAATTATGGATTGGTGTGATCTCGAGCTTCCTTGCCTCCTCTTACCATGTGTGGAAATCGAACACATTATATATTTTCCTTCTTTAATTTGCTTATTATTTGCTTCCTCCCATGAGAATATGAGCTTTTGTATTACAAAAGGGAGGGATTACTGTCTCTCTCACTTACTGCTATTGCCTCAGTCTTCTGAGTGTTGTGAAGTTGAGAAGTCCCTTGATCATTATTTGTGGAGGCGAAGAACTATATCTACTCCAGCGTGCTTTCTGCCTCCCCATTACAATCTCAGGGCAACACTCGAAGCGAAATGAGTAATTCTAACAGCCACCTCCATGCAAGTAAATTTTTCATAAACTCTGCTTCTTCATTGGGTAACAACGAAGCTCCAAAGTAGAGCAGAATTCAAAGCCAGGACTGTCTGGCTTCTGAGTCAAATATCGGATGAATTTAACCCATTCAGTTAGTTTTCCCTTAAAAGAAACTGAAGGGATTTTTGTGACAATAGCAAGACAATGATCAAAAAAAGAAGTGTGACAATCTCATGACGCACTCACTGTATGTTACACAGCAGTGAGCTTCCTGGTATATTTTTTGCATATCTATATTTACATCTTTATCCACACTTGTGTGTCTACGCCCACATTTATGCCACCCCAGAAAAATATGGTGGGAAGAGCCACTGTGTCTGTTGCTAGTGGAGTATTATAAGAATTGTCACTTCTTATGAGCCTTCATCTACTATAGGAAATTCTCTATTTTTCTGTTTTTATTGGGAAAAGGATGAGAATGAAACACTAAGGAGCTGGAAGCTACAAAGAAGAGAGTTGGGAGTTCTTGGGTGAATCAGAGAGAAGTTTTTCCTACTTTCTCTGAAGTACAATTTTCCTTTCTTTTTCTTTCTTGAGAAGTCACTTCTAGGGAAGGGAAGGAGCAACACCTTGCATGAGAATGTGCCCACCTACCTGAGGGGAGCCACACAAAATCATCAAAACAGCTCAGACACCGAAAGATTTGTTTGTGGAATTCGGTAAAAGAATCAGATTTTATGTTTGCAAGATGTGTGATTAAATATTTAAAGATTCACCTTGCCTGAGACTTTCCAGAATTTTTTTTGCAATTCAGACCCTTAATGGCAGATGTATACATTATTAGTATTGTGTATGTTAAACTTTGTATGGGTAATAGGATGTCAAGAAGAACACTCTACTGCCGGAAGTTTTGTTATGGCCCAAAGCCAAGAACAAATGTGCCTCATGTTCTATCCTCCCAGAGCCGGTCACCTTTCTATAGGGATGAGGGGAAAGAATCAGTTTGGAAAATGTTTGCCCACCAATGCTCTCTGCTCCCCAAAATCATCCCAGCTAAGAAAGAGGAGGGCTGAGTGGGGAGAGAGATGTGAAGTTTTGTGGAGAGAGTTGAGCTCTACTGAGAAATGAGAGCACTGCTTTTCCCTTTCAAATGTAAATGATAGAATTCTAAGAGAACCACATAAAATCTCAGAGAACCTGCAACATGGGGGCGGGGTTGGCAACACAAGCCTCAGCAGACCTGGAGCTGGGCGGTAGGACACAAAGCTCCTCTTTTGTGCTTTCACTGATGCTGAGCATGATCATAGAGTGAGCTCTGGAAGAGCATCTGGGAGCCTGAAGCATGGAACCTTACTCAATTCAATCATCTTCTTCTACAAGGAGGAAGAAGAAATGTGTTGCTGACATTTGGGAAATATACATGGACATGGAGTCTAGTAGTCGAGATTTCTGTGGCAGGAGCCCCAAGTCAGCAGCCCTTAAAGGTTCAGGGGTGAGGTGGTCCTGGAGGGAAGATGGTGGCAACCCTACTCCATCCCAATTTTCTACGATCCTCCTAAGTATAAAAGAGGAGGCCCGTGGTTCCCATAGCTTTACACAAAGGATCACAGGAGGTAGCAGAAGAAGGTGGGCTGTGGAGCTGCTGTGTGCCTACTGGGGTAATACTTTAAGGTTCAATTTAGAGAAGAGATTGTGATGCCTGATTTGTTGTAAAAGGGAAATGGCCCTGTAGGTAGTGTTTGGAACTATCTGGGTAAGGGAGAGTTAATACAGTGTGAGAGAAAATGTCACGACCCACGCCTGACATTGAAAGGAAACATTCATTTTCATCTCAAGCACTAATCAGCAATTAACCTAATTTTCTTGCCTTTTTCCATGAAAGTAGGAGAAGGATAAGATTTTCTCTATTGTCATCATAGGTGAGGAAATACAGAATGCAGAAGGAAATAGCCAAGGAACATAAATTACCTAAGGAAAAGAGAGAGAGAGTAGAGTTTCAGGGTCAGCAAAAAGAAATAAGGAATTCTCAGCGTACTAAAGTAATTAATGGGAGAAATCTTGCAAGTTTCCTTTTTTTTGGAGAAAATAGACCTCCTAAAAACACTGTTGAATGAAGGCTTGATATATAAGCAAAGAATTAGAGTCGTCTATAAATAACGACTCAGATACAAGCAGCAGCAACCCCAAAGAGACAGGCATGGAAAAATAACGGTGTAGGAAACACCCAAGAGGGTAAGGGGAGTTGAGATAATGCAAGGAGGAGAAAAATCAGGACAAGACATATGACAGATCCTGTCTCCCAGAGAGGGACACCACGGTGTGGTCCATCCCCCATGTTGCGTTTATAATGACATCAGCAGCCCTTCCACCAAGTAGGAAGATCTTTGTCTCCCCACTTGGACCCCGGCAGACCTTTGTGATTGCCTTGCTCAATAGGATACAGCAGAAGTGGTGCTATGTGACTTCCAAGGCTATGTTATAAAAATATTCCATACTCCTACCTTGCTCTCTTGCAACACTTGCTCTGTTAACACTGGATATGAGGAGACCAAGAAGCCACCTGTGGAAGGACATTCAAGAGGAGACTCAGGGAGAGAGAACCTGAGGTACTTGGTCTCAGCCTTTACTGAGCCCCAGCCAACATCAGATTGAGAGCCCCATGGGGGAGCCATTCTGGAAGTGAATCACTCACTGTCTAACTGAGCTGATGTCATGGGGGACAGAGAAAAGTTTCCCTCTGAGTCCTACCCAGACTGCTGATTCTGCACCAGTGCTCAGATTGTTTTAAGCCACTAAGTTTTTCTTTGCGGGGGGTGGAGGGGTGGGATTTACACAGCAACAGATTACCAGAATAGGGCCCCAAAGGGGATTATTTATTTAGCCAGACCTACCTAAGAGATTTCTACAGCTCCTCTGAAACAAGAAATAGTATTTTACTTTGTATTATGTGAGGTTTTCAATCATATGTTACCTCCCTAATAAAGTATGTATAGAAAATTCTCATTTCATTTTGTGGGTTTAGGTGTTCTCAATAATCCTTTTGGCAATCTTCATTAAAATTTTTAATTAAAGAACAGTTTAAGTACAGTTTAGTTCACCAAATGGAATGGTCAATTTCAAAAAATAACAGTGGACAAGAACCTGCTATTCTGAAAGGGTATAGAATACTCTACAAAATTCTGATCTGCCGTGGTGGCTCCTATGTGATGAGGTGAGTGGCATGTAACAGATGTGGATCACTAGGAAAGTTTTGAGAAAGACTGTGTTATCGTCCATTATTTGACTTCCAAGAAACAGAGTTGACAGCATCCTTTCTGATTCTCGCGTGCAAATTTCAACTTGGTTGGCTTATCAGAGTTGGTGGAAGGGTTTCACTCCCGCCAACACTGATTGTTTTCACTCATGTGGATGTTACATTTCTTGATTTTTGTGTACTTCAAACAACACTGATTTGTTTTCACTCATTTGGATTTTACAATTCTTGATTTTTGTGTACTTCAAAACTTTCAGAACAGCCACATATAATGACCACATATAATGATCACCATGTGAAAGAAACAAAACTGCCTGAAACCTTTCATCTGAGCACAGTGGAATATTTACAAGAAGTATAATCCAGACCCTCCGTGTAACAGAAGTTAGGAGGAGGATGCATTAAATATGCAGACATAAAATATATGCAGCATGTAATTTATTCTCTTAATAGTACTTCTGAAAGGATTTATTGAGTGCCATTAAGTGCCAATCTAGGACTAGACATCGGGTTATAGCAGGGGACAAAACCCAGTGGTCCTTTATGGGACGCTCAGATTATAAACAAATACGTACATGTCCGAGTGTTGGGACCTAGGGAAGACAAAGGAAGCAGATCAAGAGGACAGACAGCATGCCCGGGGGGTGAGGTTGTTAATTTCATACTGGACGCTCAGAAAAAAGTCATCTGGTACAGTAATATGTGAACAAAGATCTTCCAGATGAGATGGAAAGTGAATTTTGTAGCTACCCAGGAGAAGGGCATGTCAGGAGAGGGGAACTGCAAGTGTAAATACCATCAGATGACAGAAAGTCTAGTGTATCGAGAGGACCGTGAAGGCATCACTGTGGCCGACACAGCATAGGCAGGGAAATGACATATTGGAAATACAAGGCAGATGATGCAGAAATGTAGTGTATTAGAGAGACCACGACGAGGAGTTTAGCTTTTCTGAGTCCTGCAAATACAAATATACATGCGGGAGAAGCTCCGTAGTGACCCCCTCCCTACACTGACCACCTCCTGAAGCTGACCTGATTCTCATAGACTGGACATGCACCACATGTACATGTTGGTACAGGAGGCCTTATGTTGACCACCTCTGTACGCTGACCAGTTTGTTACAGGCCCTTGGGCGGTCAGCTTACTATATATGTCACGGACTAAATTCATACATTGAAGGCCTAACCCTCAAAGTGATGGCATTTGGAGATGATGCTTTTGGAAGGTGGTTTAATTTAGATTAGATCACAGAGGCCCTCATGATGGGATTAGAGGGAAAGACTGGAGCTTGCTGACTCCTGCCAGCATGCTGAGGAAAGGTCATGTGAGGACACGGGAGAGAGCAGCCATCCACAAGTCAGGAGAGCCCTCAGAAGAACCTGGCCTGCTGGCACCCTGATCATGAACTGTGAGAAGAGAAATTTCTGCCGTTTCAGCCACCAGGCTGTGGCATCGAGTTAGGGCAGCCTGATCAGAGTAAGGCAATACAGCTGTAGCCACCGTGAAATGCAGCATAACTACAAAGTCAGCCTGTTTTAAATCAACAGTGAAATATAATTTTTTCCAAATACTATTTTTTTTCTTCCCTTATTTCTGCAGCCCACTTCTATTAGCTTCCCAGTAACGGCGGTGCTAATTGCCTAGCTCATTGACTGAGATTGCCCAGAGGTCAGTTTCAATGACCATGCCTTTTCTACTTGTATTCCTAATATTCTGTTTTTGTAAATCTGAGCAAAAACAGGAACTTTGGAAGGTGTGTGTGTCTCTCTACTCAGGGGAATGTCTCCTTTTAAAGTCTTTTGCAAGCCATGTCACAAAAATTAAAATAGAAAGTCTTCTCTAAAGCATATTCAAATTTCATTGGTAGGGGCTTTATAGATGCCTTGGCTTTAAGGGAGATTGTCGCTTATTGTGTAGAAATCCTTCAGTCTGTGGTAATTTGTTTGTTTAGTTATTTTTTTCCATGTCGTCAGATGTCTCCTTTGATTAAAGCAGGGGGGCTTTCTGATCGCTTTCTTTTCAGGGTTTTTGTATCTAATGATTTCATACATAAGCAAAAATGAGGCAGGGTTCAATTTTGCTTGCCAGCCATGATTGGATGGTAGTTTTAGCACTCCTTGGATACGCTTGTGTTCGGGGAGTTTCTCCTGAGCTCTTCAGAAGTCCCATGCATCTCTGATTCCTGCTAAGCTCATTTTCTCTGTTTCTGTCTTTTGTAGGAATGCTCAGGCATCATGGAACCGCAGATCTTTTAAGGATCCTGAGACTCACTTCCCTTCCTAGAGAACATTTTATCTCTCACATTCTCACCCTTATTTGTTCCTTGGGCCACTACTTCTTGGCTTGTCACAATTTCTGCTCCTGCTGCTTTTCTTTCTTTCTCTCTTTCAATGCTCAGCATTTATTTACATTCAGAATCCTTAGCTCAGATTTTTTTTAATGGGATTTTTATCAACTTTTTCTGCACAATGAGTGGGGCTGTTTAATCATTTGTCACTCAAGATTATTTTTAGGAGGGAAAGTAGTTGGTTTCTTGACACTTATCTCCAGAAAACAAGCACACAAGAAGCAAACAAACCCAAACCAACCCCTAACTCAGGGGCCTCCTGCCCCCAGCCTTTTCAGACTCATCTCGTGTGAAGTCGAGGTCTGAATGGTGCTTCAGCACTTGCTCCTTAACTTTTAATGATCAGCACAATCTCTGTAAGAAATTCTTCCTGTCTTTACATTTACAGAGCAGTGAGATTATGAGTTATCATCTGGGCCCTCCACACAATTCTAAGAATGAGATAATTTATCATTTGGGGAAAAAGTGAACTTCTCTTATAAAACAAAAGCACGGCCCATCTTATGTGGCACTTCCCACACAGGCATAAATGTGATGTTTACGTCTCAGGGAAATCAGGGCCACAAAAAGAGTATGAATAGACGGTATTGTTGGGACTCAAAAAAATTCATTTTTCCAATCGTGGCAGCTTTGTTTTTTATGCTGATGAGTCACTGTAAGAAAATTTCAAAACAAAGCTGACAAGATTTATAAGAATTTCATTCCATTATTTTTAAAAGAAACACTTCTATTGGAAGAAGGTAGGTATCCGTCTCTCTTATATGTCAGCGTCTCGATTGCACGAGGCACCAGAGCAAAATGTTGATCTGGTTTACAGAGAAGCAAACAATCCTAAGTTTATGCTAGATAATTTTACAGAGTCACATAATTCTGAGCTTTTGAGTCGCACAGAACTGGCTTTATCTACTACTCCTTGTATAGCCTTGAACAATTTACTTAACCTTCAGCTTCCCCATCTGAAAAACCAAAATAATATTTGGGTCTACCTCCTAGGGGCATTATAAGAATTAAATGAGGAAATTAAACATAAAGCAATTAGTGGCATACCAGGCACGGGGTAGATTCTCAGGAAATATTAGATAATAATATTATAATTGTTATTGTTCTGAATATTCTGCATTTCTTTTGTGACTTATGAATATAATAAATACTTTTCTCCATTACTAAGTATAAATGTAGGAAGTTTTTTACATATATAGTGGATTATAACAGGTTCTCAACCTTATTGAGGGTTAAGGAAATAGGAAAAATAATAAGCTACTTTTAGCTTATCATTTTGCTGTCCAGATGATAATATTTAATGATAGAGGTTCTCTGACTTGATGGGTTCCTCCCAGAAGTCAGGATTAGGAAACGTGCTTCAGGGTGCTGGGCTCAGTTCCTTTTCTCTTGTCATTACATAACTGAAATCTCCATTATCGCTGTTTATAATCAGAAATGACATCAGAAAGCTAAATTAAAATAATGCATAATGACAATAACTCATTATGATATAAAACCTTCCATGTAGAGGGGCACAAGGTTTTGATCTTACTGGTTTTTGAATACAAATAACTGTATTTAATAATTAAGACCTTTTTATTTGTGTTCAAAGATAATAGAAGCCTGTTTTTCATGGTCTGTGAACTAAAAAATGAAATACCTAAGAACTGTTTTCCTTATTCTTCAGATAATGAAAGTTAAACTCAATTCAACCAAGTTTAAAATGTCTTGAGCAAAATCAAAAAAGCAGTAAGTAGAAAATGATGATCCCAGGATTAAACTCTCGGGTCTATCAAGAACAAAGAAAGCAGTCTTCACCTGCACGCGTGACCATGCAGCATACAGACCCCTGCTAAGAAAGATTTTTCAGGCAGTCATTATAGGAAAAGTTATTCCCCCAAATGAACAATCCCAAACCGGTATATATGGTGCTGCTCTCCTTTGCCCATGTATAATTTACGTGGTTGCTGACCCAAAGGGGTTGCACCTGTTACTCTACAGACAGCCTACAAATCTTACAGTATAAATAATAGAAGAGCTTGATGGATTCTCGTGAATTTACACACCATGCCAACTTTTCAGCAACCTAGCTCTACCAGTTCTGTGCGAGTTGACTCAGGGTGGAATATTTACACTGCTGCTTTCTGGGAGAGGTAATAAGAGCCGTGTGGCAATAAAGGTCATCTATTGGACTGAACTTCATATTTAAAAAATTGTGGGCTAAATGCATTTCAACAAATAATCTCTAAATCAAGCTGCCTACATTTAATAAATGGAGAAGCCACAGGAGGTGGTATCCGTTCCAGTGGCTGCAGACATTTGCCGGGGGGGGGGGTGTTTTTTCTTACGTCTGTAAAGCTTCAGAGCAAATGCAGTTTGTCTTCCAAAAATAGCATCATACAGCTTTACAAGAATTTGGTCCTTCACAAGAACTAAGACATCTTTTGTGGTTCATGTTATAGTGTTTAGATAGAGAAATCGATTTTGAAAAATGTGATGCAATTGTTTTAAAATGACTTCCGCTAAAACAGTTGTGCGTCCACCTAGGAAAAACTATCTTTTCTACATTGTGTCAGTTGTTACTGTCTTCAGTTTTACACATCCACAGCATAGTTTGCCTGGCTTGTCTACAACACACACACACACACCTCTCAGGGCTGATGGTTAAGAAACAGGCACTAATGACTTGGCTCTTCTGCAGCAGAACTTCTCCGCTGAACATCTTGGGTCTAGTCCTTGGGTGTCCCATGTTTGGATTTCCTTCCCAGACCAGTTCAGTCTTCTTGACACAGTGCTAATTAGCATGGCTTCCTGGGGTACACACACCTCCAAGTGACATGAGCAAAACGGGATAGCCCAAATATGCTTTTCTTTTGTTTATAATACACATAAAAATTTGTAATTACTTTGTTCTGTATCCATTCCACCTTGGATCAAGCACTCTGAATGACCAAGTGAAGGCCCTCGGTAAATATCTGCTGAATAAATAAAGGAATGAAACAAAAGATTTGGTAGACTTTAACCAGAAATATTGGGGAAAAGGAGAGAGGGTGAATATGTATGGGAATTATATTTGTTTCGATCTGCCTTAATATATTAAATTTACTTCCACACTGAATTGGGGAGAGAATTAGTCTTCATTTAATCAACAAAAAGTAATTGTGTATTCTAGGTCAGACTCTAGAACAACTACCAGTTATAGCAAAATCCTTGATTTGGAAATCAGCTCTGAGGAGGTTTCTTCTTTTTGAGTCCTGTCCTCTCACAGCAAACATTTTGAGATTCGAAGCAGGCCTTAGTGGTCCATGTAAAATGTACAAATCACAAAGGTATCTTCTGGCTGCGACCTCTGTGCTATGGACTTCAGAGTCAATATTAATGGAAAGAAGGTACTGGGCAAAGTGAACTACAGTAATCTTCCCTATGGAAAGTATGAGCTTGCTCCTTATGCAAATAAATGTCCATATTAAATTTCAGATAGTTAACTATGTGAAAATATGTTCTTTTAAATTTTTTTTTTAGTTTTGCAAATACATAAAAAGGTATCAAGTGCTTTAATTTACCAATATATCGCAGTATTTTTTATGCTAAAAAGCAGACACAAATTTATTTTCCAAAAATCCAAATAACATATGATACATTCTTATCTTAGGATAGAATGTTATTGAGGAGGGGAGCCCATATTCCCACACCAGCACATGCCCACTATCATCCCCAAGAAGACAAATCCTTTTCACTTTCACTCTTTGGCTTGTAAGGGAGCCCCTGTTCTCTGCTACTCCTCAGGGTTGGAGGCATGGCTAAAATTATTGGTAAGAGGTTGATCCTTAGCTCACATTTTTTCACTAGAATGGAATTGCTTTACACATAGGACACAGTTTCAGCCTTTAATTTCATTCTCTATCTTTTCTTTGGGCCACCCTCCTTGGAGACCTGAAAGAAAATTAATGTGATTCTTTCGTGGGTCTTTATCCTATACCTAGCTCAGGATCCAGGCCTTGCCTTTTAAAATACATGTCTTAAAATCTGGTAAGGCAATTTCTCCCTGCTTATTTTTTCATTTTTAAGACTATAGATATTTATGGATCTTTATTTTATGAATGACTTTTTAAGTAATTATATTGAGTTCCTAAAATAACTAAATAGATCTTAATTGAGTTTGCATTAAATTTATACACAAATGTAGGGAGTATTGTCGTCGGTATGTACAAAGAACTTTATTCACAATCATGGGCTGTCTCTCTATTTGTCTTTTATTTAAGTACTACAGTTTCCTTCAAAAAGATACTACATATTCCAAATTAAGTTAATTCCTAGAAGATACTTTATAATTTTTGTGGAGATTATGTCTAGAATTTTATTTTTATGAGTTATTTTCTCTAGTTGCTTACTGCCAGCACTATGTAACTTGGCATGTTAGTTTGATATTGGAACATTTTCATTAGTTCTAAAACTTCCTTGATTTGTTTCTTTTTCTAGGCAGATCATCATATAATATGATAAATAATCCATGACTTGTCTACAGAAGCCATAGATACTTTACATTCTCTCCTATATTGTCCCAGGAGTGAGGAACCTATGATGTTTTATAAAAGCTGCTTCATCTTCCAACAATTATCATACATCTTAGATTCTGGAGAAAATAAGGGTGATAATGTCACTGTACATCTAACTCCTTGTACTTTTTCTCAATTGGTTAAGAATCAATGATAGAAAAGGAAAAGGGAAAAGCAATATTAACCTGGTAGTGGAGAAAGGAGATAACTTATTTCACACATAAAGAAGTTCTCAACTATAAACCTAATCTGCACCCTCTTTCCCATCATATCTTATTTCTAAGCATACAGAAAGTAAGCTGTCATTGAAATATTTGAAGCATCTTTTCCTATCCTGGGGAGGGAAGTGGAGGAAATAAAATTAGTGGAGGAGAAAAACCTCACCCCAAAATATGGCCCCCTGGAAAAATCAATATTTGAATTAAAAGCCCTTAGAGATCAATAGAGGCTGAAAGAGACTTCTCCCCTATCTATATAAAGACCACATGGATCCAGTAAGGAGAACAATTGTTTTTCCTTCTGTTGTCTCATCACCTAAGGCAGAAAGATGACCAAGAGTATAACCACGCTTGAATAGACCTTTTCACAAGATAACACCTTGTCTCCTAAGCTCATTCAGTGTCCAAAGAGAATCATTTGTGAGTTAATCTGTTCCCTGATCCACTCCTTCTCCCTGGTAATTATGTATTGCCCCTTAACAGAAATGCCATCTCCCCTCTCTCCTCTGAAATAAGCTATATAAGTATCTGGATCCCCCTGGGATATGGGGTACTCACGTTGTGGTTCCCCCTCAGGTGCATGTTAATAAATTTGTATGCTTTTTTCTTATTAATCCTGCTCTGTGAGTTGATTTCCCCGTGAACCTTCAGAGGGTGATGGGGAAGCCTTCCCTCGGCCCCTGTGGTTTTGGCACTGTGAGCAGGATTCGAAAGCTGTGCTTTTCTGGAAGATGCAATTAAGGGAACTCAGGATCTGGCAAGCTGGAAGAAGGGCAAGAATTTTTTACCAGTCAGGCTCCCAGAGTCACTCTCTGTGGAATCTGGTCAAGCAGATAGTAAAGATCACTGCCTCATTTTCCTCTGCAAAGTTTTGATTAGTGGGAGAAAAGAATTTGTGCAACTAATCTTGGGTATAGCAACTCTGCTGTAATTTTTAGTGTGAATATTCATATTGTTTGATTGCTCTCCTATCAGAAATAATCTTTTCCTTTGTCTTTGGCTTTTTATGTTGTTCTGTCATAAAGAGGTTTACTATTAGGATAGAACATGGAGCTATAGCCCCCATAAGCCTGTTCAGGCTAGCCCAGTAGACTGGTTAGTTTTATAGAGCTAATCAGAATAGCATATAAACTTTGCTGTGGCTCCCCAAAATGCAAACCAGATGAAGTTACCTTCTCATCTTGTTTTATGTCCTTGAGAGCTTGACTTGTGACCAGTGGGAGCTTGCTCTCTTGATCTCTGTCATCCAGGGGACATGATTTGGGGGTTACATCTTATGCCAGTCTGAAATGATTGGGAACTCAAGACATGTAAGATTTTAAGCAACACATTCTTTGTTCTGTATGTGTCAAGCTCTGGGGAGTTTGTCCTGAAACATTCCATCCCTGTGGGGATTTTGTCATCCCAATCCTTGCTGCCTGGTTAGTCCTGGAAAAGTCCCATCCTAAGAGGGCCTACCCAGCCAGTGTCGTGGATTGAAGCCTTTATGACTGGTGTTTCTCCACTGAGACACTGCATGCCCAAATGCCTGCCTTAACTGTCTGTGGCAATAAGCACCTTTTGTGCTTAGGCTAAGATGTCTTAGCCTATTTCTTAGAGTTCATGTTTTGAGAGGGCATCATTGGGATTGTTTCCTCTGCACTCTCCAGGAAATATCTCTGTCTTAAATGGTAAAATCTTATTCCAAACCTGGAAAATTATATCCTGGGCTTTCCATGAAGAGGTTGTAGGATTGAGTCACTATTAGAATAAGTACACCACCGGAAATTCTCATGAGTGGCCCAAAGATGGACCCTTTAAGTTAGAAAGACTCCTAAATTTAAGAAGAAGAAAAAAAAATTTCTTGATTTTAGAAATCTCATATTCTAATTACCTATTTATATGTATGGGAACATCAAAAGAAAAGCACAAATATTGTTGTAGCTAGCCTTGGAAAATCTCTTGTCTAAATTAAAGAACAAAAATATGACCTAAAACAAAGTTAAAATTCTTTGTTTGCTTAAACTGCCTGTTTTAGATTCTCCAATAGACTCACACCTTGTAGTTAAATTTCCACACATCCACTGCTATGGCCTGGGTTCAATTCCTGGTCAGGGAACCAGACCTTTTTGGTTTGATGTAAGTTTGACTTTTGACATTTGGGGGTACCTATCTGCTATCAATCCTTCCCTTTTACATGAATAGTTTTTGATTTCACATTTTCTTCCTTCTGTGGTGGGCGTGTGGGGCTTTCAGGCCTTTGCGTTTAGACAGTCAGCTGAGATGCTGAGATCCTAGAGAATATGGCCAGACAGATGGACGTTGTACCCTGTTTTCAGCTATCAAAACTTTTCCTTTCTCTGAGCTGACCTTGGGGTGCTTGTGGAACTTGTGAGGACTGTTTTCCACCTCTTTGGGTATGGTTTATACATTCTTGGTTAATTCATAATCTTGGTTAAGGGTTATTGGCTTTGGTGAGTCATTTGGGAGGGTATCTTTGCAGAGAAAAAAGATCAAAAGCTAGTAATATTGGCTATTTGTCCTGGCTAAAATATGATAATAAGATATTTGAAAATATTTTTAAAGATCTCTATGGTCAGAAGTCATCTTAATTTATATATATAAATTATAGACACTCATACACAGAAAGTGTCAGAAAAATTTATATACATTTTAAGAAAGAAAAGAAAACTGTGTTAAAAGTGTAATACTCAGTTTCGAGAGGTTATCCTCCCTTTTGGATAGGAGCCTTTTTCGGAAGGCTACAATCCACTTATTGCACAATAAGATGGGGAAAGGGGTGAGGGAGGGAACGGGAGGGAGAGGGTGGGGGGAGAGACGATAAAGGGTGAGATCACACTTGTGGTGCATATGTGAAGGGTCAGGAGAAATCTAAATACGGATCAAAATTGTTTTCACATAGTAAATGAGAAATTATCATGAATGTTACATTAATCAGGTGGATGAAAATATCTCCGATTGTATGGGAAGCCCGCACACTGTACTCCAAGCTTGAATCATTGTACACAGTTATGACTCAATAAAAAATAATTAAAAAAAGTGTAATACTCAACATATACTGGTAACATTTCTTATCTTGTATATTGTACCTTACATTTCTTGTGATTACAGAAGTCAAATATGACATGAGTATTATAATTTTAATATACTTTTTCCCTTTCTTAAAATGTGTATACATTTTAGGAGGCACCCTCTATAGATAAGGCCTTTCCACTGTTTCTCCTTTGGATCCTGTTTTTGAGCATCATTTTTGGTTGACTAAAACCCTCTTTTAATTATGTGTTTGGTCCCTCTGTCCACTTCCTTTCTTAAGACTGTTCTCGTCTACTTTTCGTCCTCACTGCTTCCCCTTTCTCTTTATCATCTTTGGAACCACATGAAGAATTCTTTCAGGGAACTTCTAATGACTCAGAGACCCCCCTGAGGAACACAGAAAATAGTTGTGACTCCACCCCCAAACCCCTTTCTGGGTCTTCCATCTTCCTTATGAAGTCTGAAAGGTCAAGGGTAGGTTCCTCTCAGGAGTAAAGCTCTGTTCTCTTTTGCATTGTGTTACTAGATCTCTCTGGCTTTTGGTGGTTTTCCTTTGTGTAGTGAGAGAGAACTTGACCTTTGTATGTATGATAGATGGCAAGTCATTGGCAAGGGCTGAAGTTTTGGAGGTAGTTGATAGAGATGGTAGTGAGTGATTATTACTACAGGGGCTTATGCATATCTTTGCACATTCAGATTTACAAAAGCATAGTTTGAACACTAGGCTATGAGAGATTCAGCCACTGAGGGATAAGGCTATTGTGAAGAAGGGACTGATCACACAGTGGGCTGACTGGCCTGGGGAATGTCTTTGTAGTTCACCATGGAAATATTCTGTGGCTTGGTCCTATGGCCTTTCCCTCTTGGAGGACACATAAGATTTAATGAGATCTTGGATATTCAGAAGATCTAGATATGGTAGCTCTGCTTTCCAACTGTGCCTGCTTTCCACATGTTAGATATTAGATCCTAAAAAGTACAAACACTTTGTTGGCCTTGTTCTCTAATGGCTCCACACTGAGCTCAGCAATACATTGAAAAATAGAAACTAAAGTAGAAACTAAGTATCTGAATAAAAATCTTCCTCTAAACAGACAAACTCCTTCTTACAAAAGCTCATCATCTTTAGTCATCAGAGAAATGCAAATCAAAACCACTTTGAGGTATCATCTAACTCCAGTAAGAGTGGCTCACATAAGAAAATCCTAAAACTACAGTTGGTGTGGATGTTGAGAAAAGGGGACACTTCTGCACTGCTGGTGGAATGTAAGCTAATACGTCTCTTATGGAAAGAAGTATGCAGAATACTCAGGGACCTAAAAGTAGACCTGCCATTCGATCTTGCAATTCCT